>CAKAOI010047825.1:3871-25971 GCA_916701655.1 Sebastiscus albofasciatus
AAAAAAAATCATGTTTCTTTGTGTCCTCCTAGTGCTCCTTATGGCATTTGCAAGGTTTCACAGTGCCGAAGGAAAAAATACAATCAGAGCCGAGGAGTCTCTGCAGCAGCTGTCAATTTCTGCTTGGCACAAACATCCACTTGGACTCAAGGATGAACTGATTAGAATTTGGTGGTCAATGGTCAAGGTCACTGTGACCTCACGTTCATCCTATTCTCGTGCTCCTCAAATGCTTGAGGAAATTTCTTCAAATTTGGCACAAATGTCCACTTGGACTCAAGGATGAACTGATTAGATTTTGGTGGTCAAAGGCCTCTGTGACCTCACAAAATACATTTTTGGCCACGAGTCAAGAATTCATATGCTAATTATGACAATTCCACACAAATGTCTAATGAAGTGATGACATTTTGGACGGACATAGATGTAAACAACTTGACTGGTTGGACGAAGGCATACAACACACACGGTAATTCTAGTATAAACATTTGTTTTATCATGTTTGCTCAAAGTTACCGACTGCAGCTTTAAGGCGGTGTTTCTGCTGGAGAGAATGTGTTTTGTTCACGACTGAAAATTATGAATTAGTCAAACTAAACTTGTTAAACAGGGTTTGTAGGTGAAGCATTTTCTTTCATGCTCACACAAAACTTTCCATTAATTTGAAGCGTGAGGAGCGGTGTCGTCTCGAGAAGAGTGCGAATAGAAACTCCTGAGCAGAACTTTGTTTTGGAGTGATGAATGTGGTTGAGTGTGAACGTGTGATCATGATAATTGCCTCTTTCTCAGCCAAGTCTATTTTTGAGATCATTTTCTTGCATAGATTTTTTTTTTATTTATAGACCATTCATGTTAATTAATCATTTACAGTTCACTTGAGTTGTTGCTACAGAATTGGTGGTTTTGCTTGCACCCTGTGCTTCCTGTGGTGCCAACAGCTTGAATCACTTGCCTACCAGTCAGACTTTATGCTTTCAAATTCTAAAATTTTACCAATCACAGAAGGGGTAGGAATGAAATGCCAAAATCTGTCCTCTTCAATGAAATCCATCCAGAGCCAGTTGAATCAATTCCTTTAGTCATTCATGAGGTGAATATCTGACATAATAATTGAATTATTTTCTGAAATAAGTAAAGCTAATGTTGTAGCACCTTTAGAGCTGTCTTCACAAAGTGTTTTACAATAAAAAATAAATGCAACAGACATAGAATACAAACATAATACAGCTGCTGGAAAGGGTGACTGTGTGGTGTGACAATCCACAGTCATCAGATTCTGTTTCAGGTGTTGCTTAATCCTGATTGGTGCATGGAAGGACATTACACACCTTATTTCAAACTGAGTGCCGCCAACTTTAATCCAATGAGAAGAGCACAGAGAAAGAGAAATACAGATATCTCTGATGTGAAAGAACCTAAACTGTTCTTATTTTAGCAGGAAATAGTGAGCTCAGTACCAATGGATCCCATTTTCATTCACATGTCTTGAGGTCAGATGTCAAGGGACCCTTTTAAAAATGGCCATGACAGTTTTTCCTCGCCAAAATGTAGCTTAAATTTGGAGCGTTATTTAGCTTCTTTTACAACAAGCTGTATGGCATGGTTGGTACCAATAGATTCCTTAGGTTTTCTAGTCATGTGGTGCCACTCTAGCTTTAAAACTGAGCCCGCTACAATCTAAAAATCGCATTTTGTGTTAATGTGTTAAAACAAATTTGTCCTAAACTGTTCTTACTTTAGCAGGAAATATGGAGTTCATGTAGGATCCCGACGCTCATAAGAAGAAGCTGGTTGAGAAAATACATTTTAGGGACCTTTAAGTTGTTATTTTGTCCATTTTTGCTATCGTGGTGGTGTATACCCAGCCTTCTGTCTGTAGAGACCTACACATCAGAGCAACAAAATACTAATATACATACATAAAACATAAAAAATACATGACGGAAACTTTGTCCTTCCTATAGAGGAGAAATTCTGAAGCACTCAATTTAATGATTAGAGAGGAAATTCTTGAATCCATTGTACCTTGAGTGCTTTGTAGCCTTAATGCTACAAGGAACATACTTTCTATTAATACCACCTTAGATGTACATATGTTGACAAGGAAATGTATTCTATTTAATGCATCAGTTAGTGCAATCAGTGGCCTCATCAGTATCACTGGTTATTTTTAACATAGAGAGAATGGTGGGTCATTAGTAGAAGGCTCAACTGCCTGTTGTTTTTCATTAGAACATGCTGCAGTGGATCAGAGCTCATTACTGGCTCCGTACCTCAGCTTCACTTTTTTAATCTGAATGCATCATTGAGGAAAAAAAACCTCTTACTGCAGATTGGCAGAACATTTAGTCAACAGTGCTGGGAAGATCCTGAGAGGCAGCGCCACTTTAATCAGACAGTGTAGGTAAATAAGAAGCCTTACAGTCATTGTTTACCTCAGTATCTGTGCATCCATGCCTCTTCTTGCTTCTTTAAGGAAGCCACGATACACTGTATTGCAGTCAAAACCAAGAAAAGCCAATAACGTAGAATGGATAAGGTGATAACATCCCAGTCTCAAAACCCACAGCAACAGTGGTGCAACCGCTTCAGTAACAGATGCAAGAAGGTTTTGATACATTGATGAACTGAGGTATAGTATCCATATACACATTGCACACATGTAGCAGCATCAATTTAAACCCCATCATAACAAACATTAAGGGAACAGTGTTTGTTTATTTCTTTATTTACACACATAAATAATTTAAAAGTCATACAATATGTAATTTGCAAGGGAATGTGAAGGAGAACTGCCTAAAAACCCTCCAAAGGCTTGAAAAGTGGCATTCTTCAGGCAGCATATAACAGGAAATGATTAAGTAGAGTGCAGACCTCCACCTGGTGTGTCTGGCAATTTTCTATCACTATGTGATAGTTTTTTTTTTATCTTGAATCTTGGCCTGCAACGACCACTACTGTGATGTTTAAATATATACAAACCACAATTGCCCCACGTCTAGGCCACACGTCTATCAGACGCGTTTTTCACTCGCACGCCTCACACATTCGATACGCTTTCATTTTAATCTATGCAGCTAAACAGCAGTTCACAGTGTCACGCTTCATGTTGGCTGTTTAACACTTCCTTTGAACAGAAACTGTCAGTCCTGCTGTGTATTTAGTTCCATTAGCTGTTAGCTCTGTTAGCCAAACACACCACTGGACTGCCACCGGCTGCTAACAGCTAACTAGCTCTCCTCCTACATAAGGTATGGAAGACGGAACCTGCCAAAATAAAAAATAAATGAGTGACAGCCCCGTCATTTGCATAATAAGGCATAAATGCATAAAGAAACATGTAAAGAAATGTATAAAGAAAAAAATACAGAAATAAATAAGCTTGGGGAAATGCTTAGGGAAAATCGTGCAAATATAAATAAATAAATAAATAATTAAATACATTTAAAAATAAATATAGAATAAATACAATAGATGCAAGATCTCATCTCATTTCATCTTCAACCGCTTATCCGGGGTCAGGTCGCCGGGGCAACAGGGGGCAGGGGACCCCAAACTTCCCTTTCCCGGGCCACATTAACCAGCTCTGATTGAGGGATCCCGAGACGTCCCAGGCCAGCGTGGAGATATAATCTCTCCATCTAGTCCTGGGTCTTCCCCGTGGCGTCCTCCCAGCTGGTCGTGCCTGGAACACCTCCGTAGGGAGGCGCCCAGGGAGCATCCTTACTAGATGCCCGGACCACCTCAGCAGCTGAAATGGGTTTTCTCAGGAGGGAGGCTGGCGTCTCCCATAGAGATAGAGTGAGAAGCTCAGTCATCCGTGAGGGACTCGGAGTAGAGCCGCTACTCCTTTGCATTGAAAGGAGACAGCTGAAGTGGTTCGGGCAGATGCCAGATAAATAAATAAACAAAATAAATGCAAAAATAAATAAATACATTTATAGATTAATACAAATTATATTTAAATAAATAAAAGGGAAAATTAATGTATACAATGTGTACATAATGCTACGATACAACACAATATATGCAAAGAAAAATAAGTTAGTACTAAAATTAGAAATAAGAAAATGAGAATATAAGAAATATGAAATATGTGCAAATTTTGCATTAAGACGTGCAATATATAACATATAACCACAGTGCAAAAAAAGTAAATACAAAATGCTTTAAAAGTCAATACAAAATGCTGAGAAGTGGGATATATTAAGTGCTAGAATGGTATAAATAAGAATTAATAAATTAATAAGAATATTTCTTGAATGTACAGTATAAATACAGTATTAATGACAATATATGTAATATACACAAATGTAAATGTAATAAACACAGTTTCTATGTATCTATCAATAATTTTAGACATAGTAAAAACGGAGACATAGTTTAGCATAGTACTTGATAACAATGCATCCTAGAAAACACCCATCTGTTACACAGCTATAATGGATCAGTCGTAGTCAGAAGACACCCACACACGCATCAAGAATACCCATTCATAATAAATACGCATATATACAAACACTATTATTAACAGACAAAGAGCGTACACTTGTGTGATATGGCTTAGAGTTTTCATAAGACAAGAAAGACAAAGGAGAAAATAAACACAAATAATGAGGGGGGAAACAAAGGGATAATCATAAAAGGTCTTTAGACTGGTATGACAAGTAAAATATTGGTTGGACCGAGCTTAACTGTGCTACAATCTGTTGAGAAAACCTTGTTATGGTGCCAGCTTTGGAACAAAGTGATCTCTAAACAGAGCAAATGCGTGGCTCTGTACAGTCATATTAAGAATTCAAGAATGGCTGTGGTGGTATTTTTGAGATAATATTAGCGAGCTACATACTTCAGTGCATATGGCTTCATCGTCAGCTGCAGTTTGCTCATCACCATGAATCAGCATTCTGTGTGTGTAACCTTTTACTGAGTTATATGACACATCTGTTCAACCAGAATGTGAGTCGCTCTGTTCTGTGTAAGTACAGTACAAGCAGAGTGGATGTCGTCAGTGGGCTGGCGAGCAGATTACTTCTTCTTGGCTCATATTCTTAGAACAATTTCTAAAATAATAATTTATGATTTTGCACACAGTTAATATGGGATTAGTGTTTGATAAAACATCTCCGGGGGGTTTGAAAATATTCACTTTAAAAAGAAGGCTCTATGAACTTTACTCATTAGTGTACTGCAACTAAAAGCAGAACTTAAACATTTTAGTCATTCATTGTAAAAGATTTAAACAAGCCTCGTATACTTGGTAGATTTATGACATTATCCTGAATAGCTTTGGGCTCAATGCAGCAAAGTCCTTGTCTTGTTGCAAATCCGTCCCCTTTTAATATAAAATGGATAATTCCCCGTCTTGTTTCATTGTGTCAATTACCGAATTAGCTCACAGCTCTGGGGTTTGTCCCAGTCTTTAGTCTGCAGCTGTCTCACTTTCCCTCACATGTGAGCTCTATTGTTCATTTTGGGATATATTTCACACCAGTATTGTTCATCATTGCAACCTGAAAACTTCAGTCAGACGCAGACACTTTGGGAAAATGACTCCCACTCTCTATTTATGCTCTCTACAGGCAGCCAAGTGTCAACATAAAAATGTCTGTTGACTTTTGACAGGAGACGAGCTTTGAAAAATGATAATGATGTCATTCTTTTTTGTTTTTGTTTGGGATGTTTTTAAGGCTGTCAATCAATTCATATAT
Source organism: Sebastiscus albofasciatus (assembly GCA_916701655.1). Taxonomy (NCBI): domain Eukaryota; kingdom Metazoa; phylum Chordata; class Actinopteri; order Perciformes; family Sebastidae; genus Sebastiscus; species Sebastiscus albofasciatus. The sequence goes on from CAKAOI010047825.1 coordinate 9,583, forward strand.
TTAATCCCGATTAATCACATGATTGTCCATTGTTAATCCCGATGAATCTCAAATGAATCGAACATTTTTTATCTGTTCAACATGTACCTTAAAGGTTTTAATTTGTTTAATTTGTTAAATTTGTTTTAATACCCCTAATTAATGCATTAACATGACTTGCGATGAAGATACTGGAAACTAGAAACCCCAAGGAATCCATTGGTACCAATCCTGTCATACTAGCTTGTTGCAAAGGAGGCTAAATAACACTCCAAACTTACACTAAATTTTGGTGAGGAAAAACTGGCATGGCTATTTTCAAAGGGTTACCTTGACCTCTGACCTCAAGATATGTGAATGTAAATGGGTTCTCTGGGTACCCACAAGTCTCCCCTTTACAGACATGCCCACTTTATGATAATCACATGCAGTTTGGAGCAAGTCATAGTCAAGTCAGCCCACTGACACACTGACAGCTGTTGTTGTCTGTTGAGTTTGCCATGTTATGATTTGATTAGTTATGATTGGTTATGATTTTATGTTTAATGCAGTACCTGTGAGGGTTTCTGGACAATGTTTTTCATTCTTTTGTTTTGTTAATTGATTTCCAATAATAAATATACACATACATTTGTATAAAGCAAGCTCCAACTCCCGTGTTGATAAGAGTATTAGATACTTGACAAATCTCCCTTTTAAGGTACATTTGTAACAGATACAAGTTGTGCGATTAATTGTGATTAAATATTTTAATTGATTGACAGCCCTAATATATTTATTATTGGAAATCCATTGACAACACAAAACAATGACAAATATTGTCCAGAAACCCTCACAGGTACTGCATTTAGCATAAAAAATATGCTCAAATCATAACATGGCAAATAGCAAACAGCTGTCAGTGTGCTGACTTGACTATGATTTGCCCCAAAGTGGGCATGTCTGTAAAGGGGAGACTCGTGGATACCCATAGAACCCATTTTCATTCACATATCTTGAGGTCAGAGGTCAAGGGACCCCTTTGAAAATGGCCATGCCAGTTTTTCCTCGCCAAAATTTAGCAGAACTTTGTAGCATTATTTAACCACCTTCACAACAAGCTAGGGGTTGGTACCAGTGGATTCCTTAGGTTTTGTAGTTTCATATGATAACAGTATCTTCACTCTAGCTTTAAAACTGAGCCCGCTACAAGTGTAAAATCGCAAGTTGCGTTAATGCGTTAAAGAAATTAGTGCGCTAAAACAAATTTGTGTAAAACTTTAAAACCCCTCTTTGTTTTACATGTTGCGACACCCCTCTCCATGGTCATTCCCACAGTCACTGAAACAAGTGTAATTATGGGGATTGTTGGTTGTGCTGTTGCGTTCAGATTCAGATTTTCTATGTCAGAATTCAAATTAAATAATGCCATGATTCTAATGATAAAAACAAGATGTCTCTACTGTGTTTTGCTTTAATAAATAAAACGAGAGTCAACTTTGGAGAACGGCTGTAGATGTTCCACCACGCTCTGCCCTCAGTTTGACTGTCCTGAGGGGAAAGAGAAAGCAGCAGCAATGAGATGCTGTAGCTGCTATGATTAGAGTGATATGATGTCCCAGTAAAATGCATTATACATAATCGCTGACTTCCAAATAACACAAAGGCGTGGGATTTCTCCCTGTTAGTGTTTGTGTAAGATTCATGACTCTGGGAGAATTACCTCCTTTTTCAAATTTATCTCGATGAGTGTTGTGAAATTCTTTCAGACAAGCTATTATTGTGTAAACGGAGGAATGTTCCACAGCAGACAGTATATGAAAATTGAGCCATTTCCCCGTGTCCATCATTTAGACAGTTTTTGTCTGTGGATTGCTTTAGAGTGATAAAATGTGACTTTTATTCTTATTAAAAAATATCCATTTTGCTGCCCGCTATCATTGATTGATGTAATACAACTGTGATTCAACATTTAGTAAGTTATTGAAGGCTTTTCTGTGTCTGACAGTGCAGGTTTTTAAGGGAAAAATCCACTGGCACGCAGAGGGTGCATTTTAAATTAAAACTATTTTTCTAATAAATAGAAGAAGAGCCTGATGGTTGTTACATTCAGATTCCTTGAATTTTACACAAGCTGATTGACAAGTGAAGGTTAGAAAACAACACAAGAAGATGCTAAATAGTTCACTTAATTCATGTGTTATTATTTCACCATCATGTATTGCAGGCACAGTAGATGCTCACTGTTTTGCTTGTGTGTTTTTGCCCTGTGGTGTCAGTGGGAATGGAGAAGCCTGGAGTGGTAGAGCAAGTTGACCTGACTCCAACCCTGGCCCTGGGACTCGGCCTGCCCATATCTCAGAACAGCGTGGGTCGCGTCATCCCAGGTGTCTTGGAAGAAACCTCACTCCGAGACCAGCTGCGCTTCCTGCATCTCAATGGCCACCAGCTCAGCTGCCTGCTCAAAGACAGCACGCCCGACTATGAGAAGGGTGAGTTACAAATTCCCCGCGTCCAACCTCTGGACTCGTTAAAGCCCGCAAAGCCAGGACCTTGTCTGACAGGGAGTCTCATTATTATGCTGCATTGCTCACAGACTGCTAATAGTATTCAGTAGCTCTATTTTCCCATGCACACAGTAAAGTGACTCTTGCCAATAGTAAGAGAACTGTTAAATTTAAAGAATAGTACTTTCCAAAATTCACATTGTTTCCTTACTCTATTGAAGTTTGTAGAACCACTAAACACACATCGGGTCAGTTCCCATTACTCCATCTCCGACTTCTCCCAAACTACTGAAGTTAATGGAGTCCTCTTTTTGAAACGCCAAAAAATAACACATGTTCAGCACATGCTGTATCATAATACGAATGCTTTTTCCTCACAACTTGCCTCAAATTCCAATAACTGACACCTAATAATCTGGTTTATGTGGGTCATTATTCAAAAATATGCACTGTAACAGAGCAACATGTGCTCTGTGACCTGCTACTCATTTTCAACTCCATCACACTTAAAGCTGCAGTAATTCATATTTTTCTATTAACAATGGGTTAAATGAATATATGGGGTCGCTTATAGTGACAAACCCATAGAGAATGATCACCTGACTCTGCTATTCCTCTTATATCTAAAGAGTGTTTTAGTGTTTTTCAGCTCATTGTTTTGGTTCTACCAGTGGATTACCTCTAGGTCTGAAAAGTGAAGCCAATGGTGAAGTGCCTTAAACTTGCATTCTTTCTAATAGCCAGCAGGGGGCGACTCCTCTGGTTGCAAAAACAAGTCTGATTGTATAGAAGTCTATGAGAAAATGAGCCTACTTCTCACTTGATTCATTACCTCAGTAAATATGTAAACGTGAGTTTATGGTCTTAATCGCTAGTTTCAAGTCTTCGTCAATACAGCATGATGTTCATTTAGTAAATTATGGTCCCATTTAGAGTCAAATAGACCATAAAGCAGTGCCAAAATGTGGAACTCGAGGCTTCAAAACAGCAGTCCACAAACCACTGGGCGATGTCATGGTGACTATGTCCACTTCTTATACACCGTCTCTGGGTTTTACGGACCACAGCTTTACTGTTTTAGTTCACTCTCACAGCTCTCATCAACATCAGTTGTTGTCAGTGAAAAAGCTCAAATAAACCCGCTGTACACAACATACGCACCACCAAACAGCACACGGACAGAGTTAGCGACTATCTGGTGAACATAGTAGAGTATTTATCAGCTAAAGAGACAGATATTTCCCTCAGGAGTTGGTGGAGACCAAAAACAGAGCTGAAAGGAGAGAAAATAGCATGTTGTTCCGTGTCTGCTGGCTGCGTATACTATACTTTATACACAGCTGTTTGCTAACACATTAGCTATAACTAGGGATATTACGATACCAGAAATTTAGTAGTCAATAGCAATACTTGATTATTAATACCAATTCAATACCACTGTAAAAAACAAGGCTAAAACAATAAATCCAATGTACTTCAACATCCACTCCTTTATTACCATTTGCATACTGTTTTTTGTTTGGAAGTTAAACAGGTCATAATTCCCTCTCTATCATTTATTTTATATTGCTGTAAAAACATCTCCTCCAAACATCTGTATTCATTCAAGTTTCTAGCCAAAAAATACATTTTACAAGATTACATGTGAACACACCATGATAACGTTAGAATATACCTTCGCCCAATGCTCATTTTTACTGACTAGCCTGAATGCATCATAATGTAAATCAATGGCCCCTTCTGTGTTCACATCGGCAGGACGAGAGCTAGTTAACGTTAGCTGTTAGCTGCAGCCGGTAAGCAGCACAGTCCTGCACTGAGCTAGCAGCTAATGTTAAATTGCTGTCGTCATGCCGATTTCAACTCGGATTTGTTGTTCACAGTGTAGCATTATCAGGGAAAAAATAGGATGTGTCCCTTAGAAGCAGTGATAGTGAGTTTACTGTGTCCAAAACACATATTCTATCGTCCCCAGGACAACAGGAGTTAGTCTCGGGCGTTATCGGTACCATACCACATTTTCAGAATTTTGGTATCGACATGGTACCGAAGTTCTTGTATTAGTTCTCGTGACGTCCTTAGATACAATGACTCTGCGATATTATACCAATGTGGTGCTGCCCCCAAGTGGCCAAAAACAATGGTTAATGCTGCTTTAAAGAAATGAAATGTAGGTGTATACATGCTCTGACAGGTCTCTTTTGCTGCTAGTAAAATCTGAATACTCCACATAAGTTTTTGACATAACATATGTTAGCTCAGACTAAGAGGATCACTGTCTTATTTAGGTGATTGTTTTATTTGCATTCCGCTCCCAGTTTTGTGCTCGCAGTGTTTTCACCGAAGAAACACAGATGGCGCAGACTTATATTGACTCAGAAATGGTTTGCTGTGAGTAGAATTCCATCTTGTCATTATTCACACCATGTTGTCGACTACATCAAAGCAGCGTTTAACCTGAAGCAGTCTGATTAAGACGAGGGTAGAATCATCGCACAAGTTCAAACGATTCATCAAACCAAAGCTCATCAACACTGGAATCCTTTATATAAAAACACATTTTGGAAATTTCATCTTGTCTTACATGAAAATTAATCCATTGAAATGCATGATTTTATTTTGGTTAACGGTCCCTAATGGTAGTGAAAAGATTGAAAATATTAGATTATCCTCCAAATGTTTCAGTTCACGCTATGTTTGCTATTTTTCCGTAGTTGCAGATGAATCAAGTATGCATTTACAGGAAGTAGGGTACTAACAACTGCCATAAATACTCACCATATGATACAACAGCAGGTTTATGAATAAGAAAGACTGAACCTAGCTCTACCAGAAGAAACCTGGTATCCGCATGAGAAACAGGGAGACCTGTTCCTGTCATGTAAGGTTGTAATCCGTATACTGATTTCTATAAGTCTGTGAATAAATGACCTTACAGCTGCGAAAAAATTCCACATGGGAGACTCACAAACAGTCTGCGGTCTGTTCTTGAACATTAATGCTGCCCACTCTTTGTGCTAATGCATGCACATATCCTCACTGAGTCGTGCTCCCTACTTTTATCTCGGGGTCACACTGTTTGTCAGCGTTATCCATCTCGCAGCCTCTCCCCCTCCGTCTGTCTCTCTGTTGCTGTCCCTCATTTTCACAAACATTTGGTACACCAATGGCAGCAATTACCAATGCTAATGTTTGATCGGTCAGAAGTAATTTGTCTTATCGTTTTAAATGAGACAGGGAAGGAGGCGGAAAGAAGACTCTTTGATAACTGACTTGTTTGGCAAATAATTGGACATGTAGCATTTCATTTGAAATTTCATTATCTTCTAAAAAGCTGTTTTGCCTAAAAAAAATCCTTTTTAATAAATCAGTTATATAGTGTGAACATGGAATACTATTGACATGATGACCAAATAGATAATACGTGGTGCCAAGGTTGCTTACATAAAAAAGAAACAAATTTTCTGAACACAGAAAGAGGAATTTACACTCCTAATGTTAGAAGTCCATAAAAAGCATTAGAGGACTGATTTAAAATCAATACCCTGGATCTGTAAGAAGATTAACGTGACGTATTAACTGCATAGCTAGTAAGATAAGTTTCAAATGGGGTCAAGAATCCTGTAAATGAATGACTGGGATGGGAGATGGATCGATGGGTGGCCATATGGAGGACATGGTTAGTATGAAGGAGCCTCTTCCCAACAGGAATGTATACTCATTTTTCAGTCATGCTAGCGGCACTGCCCATGGCTCTGTCTGTAGGTCGGTCGGCCTGTGCACCACTTTGGTCCAGTCCGAAATATCTCAACAACTATAAAATGGATTGCCACTGAATTTGCCCCCCCCAAAAAAACGGACCCACTCCGTTGTGATTGGTCTACTGAACAAAACTCTTCAGACTCCACTCCAGCTCTGCTCTAACTAGCTTTGTTTGAGTGCGTGCCAAACTAGGCGCTAGGCAGGTATTATGCAAATGTATTACTTGGTGACATCACCACGTTACGGAGGAACAGGCGGGACTTCAAGCAAGGCTTTTCAGGCAGTTCAGGAGCAATGTTTCTGTGGGGGAGAGGAACTCCCCTTGGTGTGGACTTTGTAACTTTGCAGGCCTTTTACATGCCCAAAAATCTATATAACACACTAAAAGAAAAGGGGAAAATCACAAAAGCATTTTAGATCCTCTTTAACAAATTATATTTCAGTATCAAATATAAAATAACCTGCTCTCTCAAAGTTTCTTTTAAATACATTTTGTGCCGTCTTCGGTCATACAGACATTTGTATAATGTCCCAATTTTCAGTACATGTTGTCTTGTGTGTCCTATGTTGGATTGTAAGACAAATGTACAGTATCCTCTCTAAAAGAAAATGTGTTCAACTGCCATAAACTTGCGAGTGTGGTAATCAGCAAATATTGCATTTTCAAAACTTGATTTAAAACTAACTACTTCCTTTCACATTAAAAAACGTACCGCTCTGGCAGCACATTTTCCACTCTATTTTGGTCCCTGGTTTCCATAGTGATGGGATGAAATGGAAATTATTTCAGCAGACCTACATTTGGATGTGTTGATTTTTTTGAATCTGTCCACTTGGGTAATCATGAAGCTGTTATGCAGTAGAATGTAATAGTTGTCACTGCTGGGAAACTCGCCTGGGATGATATTTTAAGTAGCATCGCAGTCGGACACCTGTTGGGGTCAAATCTTACTGGATGGGAAAGAAGTCGCCTGAAAGAAAGCTGCCTTCTGTTTGAAAAGAAATGTTGCTGATTTCAGCATTCAGATTTGTTTCATCAGGGAGACAAAAAGTACTTCAATCGAAACAACATTTTTGAAAAGATTTATAATGCCCAGACACTCTCAGTTTGAGTGTGACGCAATCGGATATTTTAGGACTTAGTCATTATTGTGCAATCTCTGTTTGGTTTTTGCAATCTTTGTCTTAAAGTAAGAACATTTTACAAGTTAAACTCTGGTGATACAAGTTTTAAACAACCTCCACGTCTCTCTGCCACATCCTCTGTCTGTCTGCCTTGTTTCTTTTTTTATACTGTTTATTTGATGGTTTTAATCCCCTCCAGTAATCACTCTGAAATCAAGATTGCAATAACTAGATCCAAAGTAAAAGTAATTAAAGTCAGCTCACTCTCCCAAATGGATTTTCTGACTCCTAGATTCCTCTTCCACAATCCAATAAATCTGTCCAATATGTTTTTGTATTCACTATAGTGGATATTCTTATTATATAGGCTGTTAATGGGTGTATCTCCTTTACTGTATTATTCAGCCCTATAATTTTTGCCAGGTCATTTCTCATTTGTAAATGATTATAAATATGTTTTTTACATTGCAATCTTTTTCAAAAACATTAGATCTTTTTAAGTATTGTTTGATTTTGTATTTTATTTTTTTTTTTACCTATGGCCATTATTGTATTCTTCATGCATGTATTTTTAATTTCTTTCATTATCCTTAGTTGTGATTTTAACAGACTGTTAAAAACCTGTAAAAACCTGTTCCAATATTCCCCCATTTGTTGGATTCCACTTTGTTACTGAATCATAACATAGCCAGACAGTGATTGGTTTAGTTAAAACAGCATAGTCATAACTGATTAAATTTGGAAGAGCCAGTTTTTTTTAACCTTTATTTATTCAGGGGAGATTCACGGAGAGCAATGCTCTCTCTTTTTCAGGAATGCCCTGATCACATTCTCACAGTTACACATTCACTCCTCAGTTCCCCAAGCACTTTGGTTGTTTTGGTTGTCTTAAGTTTTATACAAGGCTTTCATCCTTTCCAAACAAATGTACTAAAGATTGCTTTTTTAGGATTATGAGTAGGCATGTTTTGGACAACAAAATATGAGTCTTGTTTTCAAGATCTTAATTCTCCATGTTATTGTTAAAGGTATCAATGTCCTATGTCGGTACTCCTGTCTGTTTCTCCAAATTGTGGGCGTGCCAGAAGTTTAGGTAATACACCGACTATGAATAAGTACCTCATACAACCCCACTTCAAAACACCCCAACTATCCCTTTAATAAGTCCCAAGTATCTTCATATTGTCTATTATCCAAGGCCCAATTAAATACTTTACAAAGCAAAGGTATTAGTACATTTTGACTGCCCTTATAAAAGTAATTTGTAAATCCATCACTGTCTGCTTTGTTTCAATCTTCATATTGTGTTTTCTTGTGCTTCTAACCTCAGGCATCTTGGAGGGCCATTAACCAATCCCTGTACTTTTAGACAGATGAAACACGGCCAGGGCCATCGATATTGTGTGATTCATGCCTGTGGCTTAAGGTTCTAATATTTCTACCAACCCCTCTGTCTGGCAAAGCCACAGTCACTATTTATCACCCCTATGCCTATGCTGCTGAGATAGGTGTTACACTGCAAAATATTGTTTTTAGGAGCGTGTGTGTGTGTGTGTGTGTGTGTGTGTGTGTGTGTGTGTGTGTGTGTGTGTGTGTGTGTGTGTGTGTGTGTGTGTGTGTGTGTGTGTGTGTTTCTGTTTCTCTGACGTATACCACAAATCAATCCTCCACATTGCTTTGTCCTTGAACGTGTTCCTAAAGCACTGAAGTGAAATGAAAGCAGGCATCATTTCATCTGCTTTGAGTAAACATGTGAATGAGTCATAGCTTGTCATCGTTAGGATCCTGACAAATTATACTTTGCTTTTTCAGGACTAAATGTTTTTTTTTTACCACAGGCATATTATTATATTTTCAATTTAAGGACCATTATCGACAAAGGAAACGGAACAAGAAAATACTGAAAGTTAATAGATTTCCCGTTTAAAACATCAAACATGCATCAGAATGATTGATGAAGTCATAAATAGGAATTCTTATTCACAAGACAAGGAAACAAATAGTAAGAAAATGCCTGTATTTTCTTTATGATGAAATACAGCAGGATATGCAGCAGTCTGAAGAGAAGTGAGACAAAGCACTCCAGACTGCCTTAACTTTTCTTCACGTTTTTCATGGTAGATAATACTAAACAAAATAGCATTTCTGCCAGTAGATCCAACTCCACCCAGTCGTAGCTTAGCATCTAACCATGGTTGTAACGTTGCTAATTGAGTGTTGCAGGAATAAGTCCTAAAACCTGGAAATGAGTTAGCATTTAAGCACTTTGAGTTCCCTCGTCTCAAAGTCAATGAGTTTTTTTAATGTGTTTTTGGTTAGATGTCTGAAATAAGGTCTATGGATAAAGGTAACATTTTTATGTAGATGAATATTTATTAAAAAAATAAACAATTATATTCACAGAGCTTTTAGAAAGGATAAAAAGTAAATTGTTTTCTACAAACAAATTATTATGACTTGAATTTATCATTTTAAACATTTTGGCGGGTCCAAAATGAATGTTTTGTTTATCTCTGTTGAAGATATCTGACATTTGGCTCCCACTTCTAACATGGCTTGTGAGTCAATAGTATAACAGTGTTGGTATCACGTGGTATCTCCGTGTCGTCAGCGATAAAGTTGTGGAAAAACAACTGGATGCGTTTCACTTTGAGTGCCTGGCAACCACTTGTTGAGAAGTGAATGCAATGGAACGGGGGAGGGAGAAGGCGACATCTACGTATCTATGTAGTGGCTGAATGTTATCAATGTTATCAATAGCACCTTTAACACAAGCTTACGAGATTTTAACGTTTTGTTCTACGACATAACATACATCAGTAAATACCCCACGCGTGAATTTTGAAGCTTTTACGTGTCTTTAAAAAGGCGGTTGCGAACAAGTGGCTAAATGAGATTACTAAACGTCATCACTCCAAACACTTGTCCAACTTTATCTTAGTGGTGGTGACGTAAAGTCATTTGACTGTTGTGAAGTTTGTTTATAGTCAAAAGTTAGCTTTTTACTTCTGGTGATTGCAATCACGCTTCAAAAATGATAAAAGTGTTTTTCATTTGTGAAGATTATCTTGCTGAACAAAATGTGTAAGTATCATAAATGTTTGTTTGCCACAGAGCTTATGTTCTGCAAAAATCCAAAATTTGATGGAAAAATCCCATTGGCTTTTTGTCAAGGGAGCCAAGGTGATGCTATCTGAGTGTACGTCATCCCTGGAGCACTCTATATGTCACAATATGGTGACAGATTGTTGATATAAATAATGCCACCAATTGAGAACAGTGTGCTCGTATGATACTGAAAATATTGCATTCAATTTGGAGGCAGTCTGCCAACAGAGTTTGGAGTTATATAATTGAAAAACACAGATTGTTTGGCCTGGGAGATAAGTGTAATTGTCCTGATGCATCAGATGGTATTAGATGATAAATAAACCGTGCAAAACGAATGTGACGCCACATCTGGAAACCCACAGAGGTTATAAATGAGATGCTGCAAATGTCCTCATTTTGACAAATCTATAGCTGCTAAAGTTCCAACAAGAAGTTTGACAGCATATCACAGTAATGCCAAGTCTTTGAGTACCTGACAGCAAACATCAAGTAATCCCTGATTACTGCTCACTGTAAAGCCACACTATGTAAACATGCCAGTTGTTGATACCGGTGTCCTCCTCCCCACTTCTCTCTGATTCCAGAGGCAGGCTTTGAGCAGTTCCGTGTGGCAGAAAAGGCTCATGGGAGCTGGATGAAGCTCTTCCTGGAGGGCAACACCTCTGAAGTGCTCACCAACATGGGCAACAAGGTGCTGAAGCAGTATCTGGAGGCCCTAGCTGCCATGAGCTCGGCCCTCAGCAAACAGCTGGGCAAGTACGACATGTACTCCATGATCGCAGGCATGGTGTTCGTGTTTCAGGTAAGTGTAGAAGAATTTCGTTCATCCTGAAACTTGGCATATACTGTACGATTTCAGCTCATTTCTAGCCCAAATTTTGAGCCGCACAACTCATAGTAGCTTCGTCGGGCATCGTTTGCGTGCACTTTAGAGCGGGGACCAATTAACTCCTCCAGACCAGTCGTCGGACAGTCGGATGAATTTCTGATATGTCAGAAACTTCCACAGGCTCTCGCACAGTTAAAGCAAAGCCACGAGCCGATTTGTCCTAGTAAGACATGGTTGGAACCAATGGATTCCTTGGGTTCATGTGATACCAGTGTCTTCACTCTACAACCTCTGAAAGATTGAATAGCGGCAGGCTGACAGATTTTTAAGAGGTTAACTAAAAATCGATAGTGTTTTGGAGAATTGATACAGTATCGCACAACATAATATTGCGATACTCATGTGTATCGATATTTTCTTACACCACTAATACAAACTGGATGTCATGCCCGTTCACATGTGGTGTGTGACAGTTGTAGTTGTCTGTTAGTGTTTGTTTTTATTGTGGTAACCATGTTTGTGCTGCCCTCTTGGCCAGGTCATTCTTGGAAGAGAGATTTTAATCTCAATGAGTTTTTACCAAATAGGATAAATATAAGGATATACAGTATATACCATATATACTGTTCAACTATACTGTAGGTTTCTGTGGTTGTAAGTGTTGAACTAAAAGTTCTTCCTCTCTCTCTCTCTCTCTCTATTCTCTCCCTCTCTCCTGGCCCTTCAGCTCCTGTTGGTCTTACTGCTGGCTATGCCTGAAGCCCTGAGCGGTGACGCAGCAGTGGACCTGCCGGTCCTCTCAGCCCTGCTCTCCCTGCCTTTCTACCTCCTGTGCCTGCTGCTCGCCTCGGTGCACGTCTTGGTGTGCACATCTGCCGAGAGCTCCTGTTACTTCTGCAGCCTCTCCTGGGGTCTCGTGTTTGCCGCCGTCGCCTTCTCCTCAGCAATGTTTTGCGTTCTGGTCTCTATGGCAACGCGGCGACTCCCCCTGGGACCAATAATTCACGGGAAGGTGAGTCTATGCACCTAAATATACCACAAAAACACAGGTACAGAGTGGAACAGATGTTTGCCCTCAAAGGAGTGAACACGTGTGTGCTATGTCTGCATTCAAAACCTCAATATGCAGCCTTGTTAACCATTTCAGCTGGTCTGTGACTGATTTATAACAAATAATATTTAAAGTAGCAAAAATATCTAAAGTTAGTTCTCCATCCAGAAACAGCTACATTTACAAACTTGTGTAAAGTGTAATACTTGGCAACATGCTTGTTGTGGAAATTGCCTGTACGCACTCAAATACACACAAAAAAAAATGCACAAAACACTGACGGGTTGAAAAAAAAACAATATTGCATACAGTACAGTATATTGGCGAACATACCTTCACAGAGAAGTCAGAAAGAAGTGTCTCAGCTCAACAAACAAACAAACAAACCACAGGATTAGCCCCTGTGTTGCTTATGCAAGAAGGTTGATTGGTCAAAAGTCATAACTGCCTTTCTGCTCTATATCTGCTACCATAATGTGAAACAAGCTCTACATTATGTGTCCTACAGCTTGTGATACATTAAATACAGTGTTTGCCTTTCTCTAAAATGTTTATGCTCCAAACAAATAGAAAGCCAACTACTTACTAACAACAAGGCAAGAATACGCAAAATTCAACCAAACTGCTGAAACTGTGAGAACCATTCAAAATAACACCGTTGCTAACACTGTCATAATCTTCACGAGTTAGCGGTTAGCAGAGTTCTTTCATTCATTTTCCGTAACCGCTTATCCCATTCGGGGTCTCGGAAGGGGCTGGAGCCGATCCCAGCTGACATCGGGCGAAGGCGGGGTATACCCTGGACAGGTCGCCAGAGTATCACAGAGCTGTAGCAACTCAAATTCAGTCAGTGAAAACCCCAGCACCGGGGGTCTGATTCCAAGCGACTGCCCCAACTCTCCGCTGAATCTGCAAACTTTCTGTTGCTGATGTTCCACAGGTTAGACCCTGCGCTCCACCAGCCAGCTGAGACTCCTGGCTCTGGAGTTTGTGCCCGGCTGAATTCGAGCTAACTGCTAAGCGTAGTTTAGGAGCTCTCCTCCCAGCGTAATAGTCTCATGGCGGCGCGGAGGACGAAACAAAAAGTTGTTTTCTCGTTTCTGCCATTTTAGATGTAATCCATTAAACAAATTATCAAAACATACTACAATGTGATTGACAGGCCCTTGGGGCAGCACTACTTCTTCGTCCTCTCATGAGGGCAGATTGGACACTACAGTGGCTCGCTATCGCCTCTCAAGGTACAAGTGGTATTACAAGACAGGACGGGCCGGAGCCAGCCTGTTAGCATGCTCATTTCAGTAGATATCTCTGCAACACAATACATAAACGTCCTTGACATAACTGTAACCTCTTCACATTCTGTTGACAATGTTAGCCAGATCTTCCACATTGCACCTTTTAAAGGGACTATTTGTAACTTTCAGAATTGCTTCTTAACAGCGACACCTGTGGCCGTGAAATCAACGAAAGTCAGCATCGGGCTCGCGCTTGCTCGCTCTAAATAGACCTGAACGAGCATCACTCAACACAGTGAGGCGACACACGTCAGCTAAAAGCACAATATCACTCTATATTTCAGCTGCTTGGCAGTAATGTTAGCTGACCAGACGAAGGTCTCTCCATGAACATGATTTAGATCTGATCCTAGTTTTGGCTTTTCCTGCCTCACCCTCCTGCACCCGCAGGGAGACACCGGCAACCGGAGCCTCTCCTCCGCTGCCTGCTTGCATTCACTGACACAGCGCACACCAACAGAGGTTTTCCGTGTGTTGTGAAGTGACGAGCCTCCGCAGAGAGAAACGTGAACCGTGACACCGGCACCCGGTGTCTCCATGCGGGCGCAGGAGGGAGACGGTAACGTTTCTCTCTGGAGGACCTGCAGCAGTTATTTCTGACCAAACGTCCACTGAACATTCACTAGATATTCTCAGAGCTAAACTAACTCTTCTGCAGTGTGGAGTGAGCGCGCGTTCACGTCTAGAGGTGGAACGACTACGCGAGAACGCACGCTGTCTGAGTGAAGGCGAGCAGGCAGAGGAGACGAGGCTCCCGGCATACGCGAGCGCGGATACGCGAGCGCGCATGTGTGCCGACCCGCTACTTTTATACGCTTACAAAGTTACAAACAGTCCCTTTAAAAGATAGATTTTATCTTTTATGATTTAACTTGTCACTTCCTTTAGGTAGAAAATTACCTGTTAGACTATCAAAATGTATTTAAGAGAAACTCTTCTAAATCCATTGAGGCTCAGGGGGGATGGCACCCTCTTGTCTGTTGTACCCCACTTTGTGATTTAGCTGAGTTAGCAAAGTCTTTACTAATGCAGCCTTAAATCACTTGAATGTGCTGTGAAACAAAAGCTGGGAAAAAGTTTTAGTAGATTTTCTTTGATCTGTGACAATTGAAAAATCACTCCCCCAAAAGGCATCTGTAAAGAAGTGTTTCAGCGAGTGGCTCTTAATCAATTTGAGACTTTGGGCACCGTTTATATTAATTAAATGGTGCTTGGCCGTATGCACAGCTTATATATGTATTACTCCTTAATTACTTTTCCAGTGTTGTACAGGGAAATGGTACAATAAGAAGTAGGGAGTAGCTTTAATGTTGACATTTTTAATGCAGTTATGTATGAATGTGTTGACAAAAATATATTGTTTTATGTTGGCACATAAAAAGTATGAGAATCTTTACGACGGAGACTGTGAGAGTTACAGAGAAGGAACTCAGACTCAGTATTTCTAAAACTCCAGAGTTGAACTGTTAAAGCCAACAGCACAACAAAGGGAACATGAATTTGTTACAGATGCTGCTACAGTCGGTTCGGCTGCAGGTTTACTCCATGTCCCAGAAGTCACAGGCTCCCATTGTTTTCAAAATCCATTAAAACCCGTTCGCACACTGCCGCATTGATGAACATAATCCATCATTTTAAATAGCATATGTTTTGTATTATTTTTTAACACGACTTTATAACCCCACAATCATTGCACTCCATATCAAAAGTGTTCCAGTCTACCAGAATTGAATCTGTAGAGATCATTGTGTGTCTCCAGCGAGATGGTGCCCTCCACTCTGCATTATATTTAGCCTTTTTGTTGCCAAAAGATGGTTACGTCAGTGTGGCATGATGGGAAAAGTTTAATTAGTCTTAAGAACTTTGACTAATAGCTACATTATAAAGTTAGAAAAAACTATGTGCTGTTCCACATAAAGTATTATGTCAGTCAGTGCAGCAGTAGACCATGGATATATTAAAGAAATACTTCACCCACAAAATCAACATTTGTATATCGATTACTCACAGCGTGTTCTCTTGAATTCTGGAAGAAAACTTTGTTTTTCTCGCATGCCTCCACGGTGAACGGAGAATCCAAACACGGAGTAAATCCTTGATGAATTTTTGTGATCAAATTTGTATTATTATTTGAACCGAAGAGATATAGACATACAATCAGCAATACAGCAGTGAATAAAGGTGATCACACAAAATACTATATATATAAAGGACTGGTCAGTAAGATTTAGCAATAATATGACATACCACATAAAGCACACATATTAAGTCACTCAAAGTTACTATAATAGATGCAGATGAATATACATGCATAAACATACATACCTATATTTTCTTAACATCTACACACACCACATGCACATCCTACACTAAAGATAAAACACATATATATATATATACATATACAGTATATGTATACAGGTATATGTATGTATGTGTATACACTCACCGGCCACTTTATTAGGTACAATGTGTACCTAACAAAGTGTCCGGTGCTAGTACCGGGTGGTCTTCTGCTGCTGTAGCCCATCTGCTTCAAGGTTGGACGTGTTGTGCGTTCAGAGATGGTATTCTGCATACCTTGGTTGTAACGAGTGGTTATTTGAGTTACTGTTGCCTTTCTATCATCTCCAACCACTCTGCCCATTCTCCTCTGACCTCTGACATCACAACAAGGCATTTTCATCCACACAACTGCCGCTCACTGGATATTTTCTCTTTTTCGGACCGTTCTCTGTAAACCCTAGA
>CAKAOI010047829.1:0-35412 GCA_916701655.1 Sebastiscus albofasciatus
CACACACACACACACACACACACACACACACACACACACACACACACTTGCTCCTGCAGACATTGCTGCCTCAGGAAAAAAGTCTGTGCTTTCTGACTACCCAATGTCCCCACACACACACACACACACACACACACACACACACACACACACACACACACACACACGGGCCATATAGACTTATTTGTTTTTTCCCTCTTTCTTAATGTTCAATGTTCCCTTCTTATGCATCACTGACATATATGCTTCCAGCACTTCCAACTACGGACTGACTGTCAGTTGTTGTGCTAGAAATTTTTCTTTTTCAGGGAATATATTTCATGTTTTGTTGAGCTCTGTCTGTTGTGAATGTGTGTTTGCCTTTGTTTGTTTGTTTGTTTGTCTGTGTGTGTGTGTGCGTGCGTGCGTGCGTGCGTGCGTGCGTGCGTGCGTGCGTGTGTGTGTGTGCGTGTGTGTGTGTTTGTGAAAACTGTGAATTTTGGATCTATATCCTACCAGTGAGAGTCATCGCACCCACTCGCATCCTAGCTGGCACTAACATCAAAGACACAGACAACTGAAGAGCAGGACCAAGATTCAGATTCAGAGAGAGAGAGAGAGAGAGGAAAGAGGAGAGAAAAGAGTTTCATTGAAGCCCTGTTTAAATGTTGATTATGGGAGCTTATCCTGCTGAGAGCACCACGCCGACTGACGGTGTTTATCATCCCTAGCTGCTGAAAAACATGTATCTCCAGGAATAGAACATTTGACTTTAAGAAAATTTGGTTTTGAAAGGCCCTGCAATATCTGATGCTATTTAACGTCTATGTTACATGTCAGTTTACCATGTCAACCATTAATAAACTAGTGAGAGATAAATAGAAGAGTAAAATACATTAAGTTTTAATTAGAGCTGTCTAATTAAATAATAATAACGCGTTAATGCAAATTCGTTTTAACGCCAAACATACGCTAAATTTTGGCGAGGAAAAACTGTCATGGCCATTTTCAAAGGGGTTCCTTTGACATCTGACGTCAAGTTATGTGAATGAAAATGGGTTCTATGGGTACCCAGTCTCCCCTTTACAGACATGCCCACTTTACGATAATCACATGCAGTTTGGGGCAAGTCATAGTCAAGTCAGCACACTGACACACTGACAGCTGTTGTTGCCTGTTGGGCTGCAGTTTGCCATGTTATGATTTGAGCATATTTTTTATGTTAAATGCAGGACCTGTGAGGGTTTCTGGACAATATTTGTCATTGTTTTGTTTTGTTAATTGATTTTCAATAATACATATATACATACATTTGCATAAAGCAGCATATTTGCCCACTCCCATGATGATAAGATCATTAAATACTTGACAAATCTCCCTTTTAAGGTACATTTTGAACAGAAAAAAAATTGATTTATTTGTGATTAATCACGATTAACTATGGACAATCGCTCAATTAAGCGCTATTAAATAAGTTAATTGATTGACAGCGCTAGTTTTAATTAATTTTATTAACTGTTTGATGTTAGAGGTCGACTGATAGTGGATTTTTAAAGGCAGATATGGTAACGATAGTTTGGAGCAGGAAAAAGCCAAGAGCGGATTAATCGGCCAATACCCCCCACCCCCAGCAAAAAAAAAAGTACATTGTTGGAAATTAACAATCTTTAACTTCATTATAAACTATATAACTAACTTACATCTAAGTCAAAGTAATACATACTTATAAATAAATAAATATGGAATTGAACATTAAACCCAAAGTAGGCCTACTTAATAAATAAATCTGGAACTGAAGATCAAACTAACCATAATTTATTTTCTGACAGAGAAAAGTGAAAGGTTTCTCCCCGACATCAGTCAGAGGTCATGACATGCTTTACATTTGTCGGCTACTTTTACATAAGCCGTTTTTGTTAAACCTATTTTTTTCACTTTGATTTTTTTTTATTAGTAAGAGAGCATCCTGAAGTGGGATTTCATGGATTACATCGTTGGAATCTTGTATTTATTTCCAATGGGCAATGCGCTGCTCTGTGGCTTTTCACTGGCCAGGATTACTTCAGTTGAGCATCCCGTTAGGTTGTTAAATGCCCCTCTTACAAACCATTAATGTTCATGCGTATTCCCGGGGTAAGGAGGATTTAAAGTGTGTAATTTCATTTTCATGAATGGATAGTTTGGAAAAGAGACATGCCAAATTCACTCTTGTATCGTGGACAAGGAGCTGATAGTGCTGCGTTAGATATTTGAGAGAGAGAGAACTTTTGTTGGAGAAATAAACTGAAAACGGATCAGATACGACAGATATGACTTGTCAGCTTGCTGTTAAATCAGCTGTTCCTGGGGACTGCTACGTTTTAGCCCACATTTTCTAACCCTATCTCTAGAATAATGCATTGAGAATAATCAAATTTGGCCAGATTAATTGGTCAACCTATAGTAAATTGCATTGTAAATGGATTTATTGGATGTTAAAGGAAAAAATATCTGGCTTTATGCTTCTTTTTCCACTCCATTTCCACTCCAGTTATTTAACCAGCAGTAGTATTTATTCATGTATTCAGTTATACTGACTTATATGATAACCTTTTGCTACTGTACATTTTGTCAATTTTGGGACTCCATTGTTTACACGACGGCACTGTTAAAAGGAAAAGTCACAAGCACTCTATGCTGACATACCACGTAAGGTCGGCTGTTTCCTGAGCTTTTTCCTCTACAATCGGATCATTGCTGACATCTCTATATTGAAAAATGTGCCAAACATGCCTGGATCAGATCAGAGTCGAGGCCGCCGTGGCTCCTGTCTTGGCGAAGTTCGCTCATGTTTACAAATCCAGGCGAACACAACACAAGGTCGTAGGGATGATGAATGGTTTTTCACAGCGCTGTCGGCGTGTGCATAAATGTAACCTGATGCCCCAGCCGAGAGAGAGATAGTAGACTTCTGCTGCTTTGAAACAAAGAATAGAAATGTATCCGGAGGCATTTTCAGGTGACAGATGACAAATCGAGTGAGGGGAAGTTTTAATAAACTTTTGTCAGTGACAGATTTAACCTCTTGCTTTCATGCAGGCCCATGGCATGTTGTTGTCTGAGGGAGATGTATGCAGCTGCAGCTCGTTGGTACAAAGGTAGTTTGTCAGGAAGAAATCAGCCCGCCGTCACAATTTTTGTTTCCCAAACAGAAATCCATTAAATTAAGTGCAAAGTTACAATGAATTTGAATTATTCTAAAAACACCTACTGTAGTTTAAAGGAATGTTTAGTTGTGATAAATAGTAATTATGATTTATTGAATCACTCTGTATTATCTTTTCAGGCAGCATTTTTCTCACCTAAAATAAAATGTCCTGCGGTGTCAGTTAATTTGTTAATTCTTCTTGTACCAGGAGGCTCGACTTTACATTAAAGAGGACCTATTATTCTTTTGTGCCATTTTCCTTTCATTTAGTGTGTTATGTCGTTTTTTGTAAAGTTTTGCAAAGTTACAAAGCCAAATTCCACGCTAAAGGGAGTTACTCTCCCCCACAGAAACACTGCTCCTTGAAACTCCATTTTCTTCCGTAGCGTGGTGATGTCACCAAGTAACACATTTTCATAATACCTGCCTTAATGGCTAGTTTGGCACAGCCTCAAAAAAGAGCTAGTTAGAGCGGAGCTGGAGCGGAGTCCGAAGAGTTTGGTTCGGTTGACCAATCACAACAAAGTGGGCCAGCTGACCAATCAGAGCAGAGTGTTTTAGAAAGAGGGTGAAAAGAGGTGCTGCAGCACAGCCGGTATGAGAAAAGTAAATCGTTTTTGTACATAAAAGCGTGTAAACATGTTCTAGTAGAAACCCAAAATACAAGTATACACCTGGAAAAGTATGTTTTGTCGCTGAAAGTTTCCACTTTACCTAATAAAAAGATAAAAAAAAATGATTTCAGGAGTTTGTACACCACATATAAACATGCATAAGTCATAAACAGTAGCTAATTGTCTGCATACACACCAACTAGTGTGAACCCTGAATATAATAACGGAACTTGTCATTCCATCTATACCAATGCATATGTCATGCTTTTGAGATATGATGTTTTAACTGCATGGTATCCGATAGCAGATACCTCAAAAAAAAAAAAAAAAAATGGAACTGGCAAGTCCGTCTGAGATTGAAAGTAAGAAAGACACTTTCTGTTGCTTTCGAGGAGTGCTTTCCTGAAGTTACTTTCTGAGCTGCTGAGCTTTAAACTTTCCGTGGAGCCCTCATCTCCTCGGAAAAGTCAGTGTTTATAGGTGAGAGGCTGAGCAGAGAGACAGGTGATGGCTGAGATATCACTGTGTGTGTCTGTGTGTCTGGCTGTGTGAGTGCGCATGGAGAGCATAAGATGAGAAGACTAGCTGTAGGTTATTTATCTTGCAAGCTGTTAGCTGGGCTGAGCTGTCAGTTTGTGTGTGTATGTGTGTGTGTGTGTGTGTGTATGTATGTATGTGTGTGTGTGTGTGTGTGTCAGTCAGAGGAATAGCACACAGATTTACTAATATGTTTATTGATCCAGTCATCTGACACTACTCCTCTTGTTAGCGCGTCCGCCTGCTGATGTGCAGCCCTGACATGAGTACTAAGGCAGCTCAAAAGAGTCAAGGACAGATTAAAGAGATGTTCCTCTGTTTGTTTTAACATACGTTTGTTGTTAACCGACCACAGCTCATAATTATTCTACATTTAACTGTAATTTAGCCTCTTTTTTTAATCCCTTAAATCATTGCGTAATGAGAAAAGTTTTTTAATTCAATAAATCAATATGCAGGGGGTGGGTCCAGTATCTTTTCAAGGGAGGCCTACAGAGAAACATGTAGTTTAGAATTTGTTTTTGAGGTTATACCGTATGTATCTGAGCATTCGGGTACAGAATGACTATGGATTTATCCAGGTATTTGGATGAATTCTTAAAGTCAGCCATCAGCAACAACCCAGTGGATTGTTTCAGTTTAGTTTTGACAAATTAGAAAAGATGTTTTACTGCATATTAGTCTGCTTCACGAAGCCAAGACGGCGTCATCCTGCTAATCAATCGTAAAGAATCTCCTCACCATGTGCCATTTTTTTTTTTTTTTTTTCCTTCACAGCAGATGTTCATTACCCCAAAGTGCATTTTGTGAAAAAGGATGTCTTCTATATGAAACCGACAGATTCATTTGCTGATTTGATGCTCAAACCGATGCTGCAGATCACATCTCTGCACCTCTAGTTTCCACGCCGACGGTGTATTTTCAGTTCAGGTACAGACAGATATTTGTTGTATTACCTTGTTTAAAGGTGCTCAATACGGAATTCAGAGCATATTTATAGTTTACGGATGCGGTTCCACAGTGTGCTACAGGACACACCCACAACACGACTCGCCCTCGAAACGGTCGCAGTTCCGTTAGGTTTAGGAAAAACTTGTATGCGTTTGTTATGTTCAGGCAAAAAACTCAGACTGCAGATAGATCTTTCTCGCTGTATGAGCACAGTGCAATCTCGGAACCCATCGGCTATCGGTCCGACAATGGATAAGCCTCTTGGGATGAGGGGTTATATTTCTGGGGTTCCGGTCTAACCAGCAGATATCCGGGCCAAGACTTTCCTTCCGTGTGCTGCTCATTGTTTGACAGTCCGACTAGCAGCTTGAGACGCGAGACTGGAGTTGGGAGTTGAGAGGCGACGTGTTACAATCGGATTGCTTTTCCTAAATCTTGTCCCGTTGCCTACAGATGACTACTACATGTACTACTTACAGGTTTATGGTATAAATAGAGATGGTTGGTCCTGCAGGGCAAAGTTAAGGTTAAGTTAATCAGAGCTTCTCAAACACACACACACACACACACACACACACACACACACACACACACACACACACACACACACACACACACACACACACACACACACTCTCATGCAAACGACACTAAACAAAATGGTCCAAATGTGTCCGTTCACCCTCCCAGATAGATCATGTCTCATTGCTATGGCAACTGCTGACAGCTAGCAGTCACCGTTGTCATGGGAACAGCTTGACAGGCTTGTAAAGAGAACAGGAAGACGGGAGAGGGAGGGGAAGGAGAGAAGGATGAAAGAGAGGTTAAAGAAAAATGGAAACAGGGAAACATCACAAAGAGAAGGAGCGAGCACAGTAGCAGATTACACACCCCGTATGTTCAATCTGAATGTGTGATTGACATTTTTGATAGTCTGACTTATTTTTCATGCCGTTTTTTTTTTGTTTTTTTTTAGACGATCACGTTTGCTGTTAGATGACCTAATAAAAATGTTATAAATGTGTTGGGAGGAGACTTTGCAGCTACCATTCAGATGGATGGTGTTTCTATGGAGGGGGAAGGGAGACATAAAAAGAAGACAAATGCTACCAAGGGAAGACGGAAAGAAACATTTTCCATCTTAGCTTTAAGATGCCTTCCGCATCTCTCCTCGCTTCCTTTCTTTTCCTCCCATATTTCCCTCCTTCATCTCCTCCCGCTCTTCCTCCTCCTCCTCCTGACCACCCTCCACCTCCACAGAAAGGCTTTTAGGTGATTAAAACACAACAGAATGTTTCTTTTTTATTGCTGTTGTTCCCTTTCAGTCTGCCACTGTGAGTGCCGATTCCCTCTCTTTGAAATATTGCGTACTAGGGTTTTCACTTTGGGGCAACAAATTTCATCAAGTATCAGAGCACTTTGTGAATAGAAAACCCCAACAGTTGAAGGACACGGGAACCAAAAAGAGCTACAATGACTCCATTCATCCATAGAGCATAGCTAAAAAACAAACACTTTCAAATTGCATAAAACCCCTTTTTTTTTTCACTGGAAGTGTACTTAAACATGAATAGTATCACTCCCATGTCAAATGATGGTATTTCTGAGTAACCCAACTTATTCTGACAGTGACAGGATATGGTATGCATAGCTAAAACGTGCCATAAACTCAGGGTTCATCCTTTTTATGCCTCGACGCCAGCGACAGCCG
The DNA here is from genome assembly GCA_916701655.1 of Sebastiscus albofasciatus. Lineage (NCBI taxonomy): Eukaryota > Metazoa > Chordata > Actinopteri > Perciformes > Sebastidae > Sebastiscus > Sebastiscus albofasciatus. The sequence continues at coordinate 6,980 of CAKAOI010047829.1, forward strand.
AAGCCGGAGGCATTATGTTTTTGGGTTGTCTGTCGTAATTTCTTCAAATTCGGCACAAAGATCCATTGTGATTCAAAGATGGACTGGTTAGGTTTTGGTGGTCAAAGGTCAAGGTCACTGTGACCTCACAAAACACGTTTTTTGGCCTGGATGGAAAGTGTTACTTGACTGGTTGGACGGAGACATACAACAGTGAGGCGGTAATTCTAGTTTTTAGACTAAATGCTCTCATTCCCATATCTCTTGAATGCATTTTTTGTTTGTCATTTCACAGTCATAAACTATGAACTGTCATAAACAGCCTAATCTGACCTTCTCTACACTTGCAAGCCTCGGCGCCAGCAGGGATATTACGCTCGGGTAAACACGGGAACATCTTAATACCCTCATTTTTTGCTCACTGTACTGCTGCTACACTTTCTTCAAAGATCATTCATAAAACAAATAAATAAATAAATAAAAAATATTTTATTCCTCCTCCGGCATCTGAAGGGTCACTATGCGACCTTTCAAATAGCAAAAAAAAAAAACCGACTGAAAAAAACTACATATTTGCTTCATAAATTCAGTGGACCATGAAAAAAAAGAGCAGGCTGCAGTGGAGGGAAGTCGCAGGATGTTGTTGAATGCATTACGGCTCAGATGGATGATAAATGGGTGACACTTTTGATTATTATTGGCTCGTGGCTGCTGAGGTCAGAGCAGAAGATCGTAATAAAAGTTTCACTCGGAGCTGCCTTTTTTTTATGACTTGAATCCAAATCCACTCTGTGTGGAGAATCCAATACAAGACTCCCTCTCTCTCTCTCTCTCTCTCTCTTAAACACACACACACACACACACACAAATATGCATGTACCCGCTGCTCTCACAGGGTTGACAGATTGAGGAGGTGGAGCTTAAACCCAGTCTGACCCTGGCAACAACATCATGGTGATGCAACAGTATTTGCACGTGTGTGTGTGTGTGTGTGTGTGTGTGTGTGTGTGTGTGTGTGTGTGTGTGTGTGTGTGTGTGTGTGTGTGTGTGTGTGTGTGTGTGTGTGTGTTAAAGACTCACTGGTAGCTCGGTTTAAGGAGGCTTAATGTATGTAAATTTCCTCCAGGACCTGATCACTGCTTTACACATCTGTACTTTTTTTTGAATGTTTATTTATATCGACGATTTGCAATAACAAGTACAGACACACAAGCAGAGCGACACTGCATTAAAAATGAGGATGATGACTAACTGTGTAGCATGCCCTGCTCCTTCCAAATGCTGCTGTCACATCCTGTAAATACGAGGGTACCATCTGTCCACCCAGCTCTGCCTCTCCGCCTCACTGCTGCTGCTGCTGCTGCTGCTGCTGCTGCTGCTGCTGCTGCTGCTGCTGCTTCTTCTCAGCTGAACTCGGAGATCACCAAAGATGATCTATTTTTTTTTCCAGATCTCCTCAGACATCTGGTCAACACTAAGCAGGAGACGGGCTCAAAGCGAAATGGCACCTGGAGCTACATTTTCAATTTTAAGGCGAGACACCCCGGGCCAAAAAAAAAAAAAAAAATGTTTTTCAGCACTGGTCAATTTTGAGAATTTGGGCTGTTTTGCTTTCGTAAAATGTCCTTTTTTAGACTAGTGGAAAGAAAACATCTAAAAATACACATTTAGGTGTTTATTTTACCACACTTTGGCTATTTGCGTCTGTAGATTTCACCCAAAGTTAGCATTACGTAATGCCTCATCTGCATATGTAAACATAACATTTCATAAAACTTGTAATACAAAAAAGAATTGCCTTAATGTAAGTAATCAACTGAGGAAGTTTTGTGGTGATTAATATTTGTTAAAAAAAATATTCATCTGGATTGTCTCCTCTTTAGTCTGATTAACAAAAAAGTAGTTTCAACCACTAATTTCTGTTTTTCTGACCAAAGTTTAAACCTATTGCTTCTTTGATAAGAGTTCCAGTATCCAGTATCCAGTATCGTGTCTGTGTAACCTTCTGAAACCATTCTGCATAATTTACAACATACAGTAGGCGGCGAGCAGTGAGAATATAACATGTTTCTTTATTTTGTTTGAAAAAAAGTCTGAAAGTTGGAGAAGCTCCACTTTGAAAAACCAGTGCTTTGGAAACATTTTTGATGTTGCTAAGGTTTTGCATCATGGCTTATGAAATAATGTTGTATTCGGACTTATAAAAGAGAAATCTTAAGTGACCTGTGAATTACCTTGTTATTGGCTTTATAATTGAAAGATATAAAACACCAATATCAGTGTTTTCTAAAGCGGCTGCGGTCTGTTAACTGTGATCCTGAACGCTGCCATCATTGTGTTGTTTTTTGTGCTGTTTTTGTTTTGTTGATATTTCAACTTGTGTTTTTGGCGACATTGATAGCAGTTGACGTCCCAACAAATGGAAAGTTGTTTTGCTCACAGCTGGCTTGCTGGGCTCAGATTGATGCATTGTTTTTTGGGGGCTTTGAGTTGGTTGGTTTGTTGGTTGGAGATTGTGCTGATGTTTTTCTGTAAGATCTGTCAGGAGTCACAACAACTCCTGGTTCCTCTTCTCTGAGCACTTTTTAAGTTTAAAAAACAAGTTTAAACACGTGATCATTGTTGTAAATTGTCTCACATCGGACACAAATGTAGTGCGAACATTACACATTATGGCCGTTCTAAGATATTACACCTGTCCCTAACAAAACAAAACAAACTAAAACTACTGTAAAACTAAATATATACAAACCAAAACTAAAACCTTTCTGAAAAACTGAAACCAAATTAAAACTAAACACACTCTGAAAACTAGCTATAACTAAACTAAAATTGGAAAGTCAAAATTAAAATAAAATAAAAACGAATTCAAAATTATGATAACCTTGCATGTACAGTATGTCATGATTCATGCTTTTTCCACCGCACGCATCTTGAATTGAGTTTTTAATCAATTCACCAACTTTTTCAACTCAGCCAAGCATAAAAAAAAAATGCTACAATAATTAGATATTTTTTGAATGCAGCGTTTCCAGAGTTATTAGTGGAACAATTAGCTACGGAAGAAATAGGGACAAAGAGTGTGTTCCAATCCGCGTACTTCTGTACTTACATTTTGAGTGCAGAAGTGCGTTCACACTGGGAAGTACGGCAAAATGCAGTGCACTCAAAGTACCCGGATGTTGTACTCAAAACGGTCAGATCGTTGAGTGTGGAACGCTTGGAACACTTTTCACACTCAACTGTCTCCATCTTGGCTACGTAGCGGAAAGGGGCGGAGCCACGAGCACTATTCAAACATACGTATATAACAGAATAAAACAATACAATACATAAACATACCGGTACATTTTCAGCCAAGAGGAGGACACATCGTCGGCGTAGGCGACGATGTCGGAAACGTAATTTCCACTCGACTTTCATTTTTTTTTTCCAGAAGATATTTTGGCGGGTAGCGAGCCGCGGTCAAATGTTGCGATCATCATTTCCGGTCAGTGTGCCGCAGAGTATTCGATTTGAGACGATCCAACCCCGCTGATATTTACGCACTACTCAAGTGAGTACAGAGTACACAAAGTGCAAGTGTACTTCTGGAAGTACGTGGATTGGAACACACTCAAAGTGTTTATAGGTAGATACCAATAGATGCAATTGGGGAAATACTTTTTTTTTATAATTTGGGGGATCTGACCCTTTCACAGTTTTCCTAGTAGGATTGTGAGTGATTAGATTAATATGAATTTAAGTAGATTTTTGAAGGCAAATAATTGGTGGGTCAGCTTTTCTGGAACTTGGACTGACTCTTAGCGTGACCCAGACACAGAAAGTTTCTGGAAGAGACGGCAGGCCAAATGCCATGAATGAGCGGGACATTTCTAGTTAGCTCAGTGGTGCTATGTAAGAACTCTTAGATCTGCCTTGCCTCATGTAGCTTTAATCCCCGTCATATTCCCTATTTGATCCCTAGTACATCCAGTGTTGTAAAACGGCTTTTATATCATGACTCAGAGGCAGGTTTCCCATTACTTTTTTTTTTTCCCCCCTGTAACGAGTTCAATTTGACTGAATAATGGGAACATTCTCGCCGCCGTAACATTTCTCCACCAGTGTGGGTGTCGCTCCGGCTTTGAAGAAGAATGGCCTTTTTGCTGAGAGCGTACAGAGAGGAGGCACTGCATGGAGAGCTGAAGCCATCTCATCTCAGTCCCATCTTAAAAAGCATTCAGAAACTGCAGTGTTTCATCAGTTTTTATGGTGGAAATGTAGTCGGGGCTTTAGAACTGCGGACTGATTCGGTGGCGGAACGGCTCATTTCTCTCTGAAAAGGTCTTACCTTAAGGAATGACACAGAGCAAGAACCAGAATGTGTACCTCTTTGTGTACAGGACCGATGTTATGAAATCATGATGATAGGCTGTCATGCCGTAGAACGAACATGATGTGGGCAACATTTACTTAATATTTCTCTTCTTTTTTTTTTTCCCTCCCACTGTGTGTCTCTCTTTTATTCCTCTCCTCTCACTCTTATCGTCCCTCTCTGTCTCTTTTTTTGTGTCTCTCTCTCTCCAGTCCACTCCACTCCACCTGGCAGCCGGATACAACAGGGTGAGGATAGTTCAGCTGTTGCTACAGCACGGAGCAGATGTTCACGCCAAGGACAAGGGGTACGTACAGATAAATTAAATTAATGAGAGCGTGATAAGGTAAAATATAATGAAATGTAAATTAATCTAAAAATTCAATTAAGAGTTTCATCCCACTGAGTTCATTGGTGAAAGTATTGACCTCCACTAGAACTACTGTATGTGCAAGCCTCACAGAACTGCTAGCAGACTTTTTAGTGTTATTAAAAATATTGTAGATGTAATTGAGGGTGTTTTTAGTTCTGTTTTTGAATATTAAAATGCATATTTATTGTTAATGAGAATGCTTTTTTTTTGCTCTTCCAGTGGTTTGGTGCCTCTACATAATGCCTGTTCTTATGGACACTATGAAGTTACTGAGCTGCTGCTAAAGGTACACTCACACACATGCAAGCTCAGCATCTACTTAGACAGTGGCACTTACTCTCAATATGATAATAACAAAAAAAAAAAAACAAAAATAGAAATTCAGCCCCAAGAGAATCAAGTTCCACTGTTTTTTTTCTTTCATTACGATGCAAACTTTGCTCTGTTTCCTCCCTGTTGCTGTTTTCACCTCTTGTTTCTTCCTGTTAATATGTGCTTCTCTCCCATTTATTCATCCACCAATTCCCTTTTTCGTTCTTCAGCACGGAGCGTGTGTGAACGCCATGGATCTGTGGCAGTTCACTCCGCTCCACGAAGCGGCGTCTAAAAACAGAGTGGAGGTCTGCTCTCTGCTGCTGAGCCACGGCGCTGACCCGACCCTGCTCAACTGCCACAGCAAGAGCTCCGTGGACATGGCGCCCACTCCTGAGCTGAAGGAGAGACTTACATGTGAGTGTGTACATGTGAGTGTGTGTGTGTGTGTGTGTGTGTGTGTGTGCGTGTGGTGCTCGATTTACATAAACTGCAGCTGCAGCGCACACTGCTAAGTGTGTCACGGTGCTGAATTAATGAATAGGTTGTTTTTAGGAAAGGGTGTATTTACTCCAGTCATGTTTGGAGCAGTTGATTTGAACTCATTTGAGCGTTCAGAGAGTGGGAAAATGTGAATCTCAGTTTTTTTGATAAGACAGCTATTGTTTTCTGGAGTAGAAAACAAGGAATTATGGGTTTGAAGAGAGACAAATGATAGCATCTGACATGAAGATTGCAGTTCCACATGCTTGGAAAGCTGAGCAGAAGAACATGAAGTCTTGACTATGAGTCTGGTGCTCATATACATTTATTCTACTGTATTTTTTTTCCCACCAAAATCCATCATTTTAAGAAAGGGAACACACATTTTGGTCCAACTACCAAAATCTCTAACCTAAGAAAAAGAGAACTTCAAGTCCTGCTTAGCTTGTAATTGGGCTCCATACACAAAAACGTATAAACCTCCGATCAGCCATAACATTATGACAGCATGGGCACCTTGACCGGTCTGCGGCTAAGCAGCCCCATACGCAACAAACTGCAATGCACTGTTTGTTCTGACACCTTTCTATCAGAACCAGCATTAACTTTTTCAACGATTTGAGCTACAGTAACTCTTCTATTGGATCGGACAACTAGGACCAGCCTTCGCTCCCCACGTGCATCAATGAGCCTCGGGTCTGGCCCTGTCGCCGGTCTAGGTCCTGACTGAAGACCGAGAACACCCCTCAAGAGCTGCAGTTTTGGAGATGCTCTGACCCAGTCGTCTAGCCATCACAATTTGGCCCTTGTCAAAGTCGCTCACATCCTTATGCTGGCCCATTTTTTTCTGCTTCCAACACAAAGTTCAAAGTTCAAAATGTTCACTTCCTGTCTAAGTCCTGGCAGTGGGTGGGATACCCACTGCCAGGTGCCATGGTAATGAGCTAACCAATGTTATTGACTTCACCTGTCAGTGGTCTTAATGTTATGGCTGATCGTTGTATTTCAAAAATATTGTACTGGCCTGAAAAAACACCTGTTGTCAGCAAAATTTTGAAGGCAAAAACACCAAAATGTTGAATTCATGTCAAAAAAGAAGGACTACAGAAACAAATACAAACACAAAACACCAACGTCCGACCCATTCTCGTGAACACGATATCTCAGTAACGCGTTGAGGACGTTTCTTCGAATTTGGCACAAACATCCACCTGGACTCAAGGATGAACTGATTAGATTTTGATGGTCAAAAGTTAAAGGTCAAGGTCACTGTGACCTCACGTCTGTCCCATTCTGGTGAACACGATATCTTAGGAAAGCGAATTTCTTCAAATTTGGCTAAAATGTAAACTTGAACTCAAGGGATGGACTGATTTTAGATTTTGGTGGGCAAAGGTCACCGTGACCTCAAAAAACTTGGTTTTGTTCATAACTCAAGAATTCATGTCAAACCGGATGGCGGAGGCGTTCGACTCTAGTTTCAGTTCGGAAACGCGTGACGTGTATTTGCGCAGTCATAAAAACAGTGCATGTGTTTTCTTAATTGAGCATTTAGCAGACGTATGATATGTTAATTAGACAGAAAGTCTAGTGCTATGATTAAATTAATTTTTCTTTACGTCTGCAGAGTCAAAGCAGACGAGTCTTTGTCTCTGCTCAGAAAGCTCTGTGCAACTCTTTGAAAGTTAATTAGTGAGTCAGCTCTCTCGCTGCCGCACTTGTTGCTTCATCTTTGTAATGAAGAAGATCAAAGCAAAAATCAAATGCTACATGAATCACAAGCCATCCTGAGTTTATGTATTACTGCAGGACAATTGTTCCTGTATGTTTTTTTGACGAGTGTGTCTTTTGAAAACACGTTTCAGTGGGACATTTGCTGACATATATATTGTTTTTAGACTATTCTATGTAGTATCTCTTCCAAATTGTATTGCCATATTTGGGTATGTGCTGTATACCTCTAGTGTGGAGATGGGTCCTCTAGTTGGTGAAGGGAGCCTTCTACCTGTGGTAATTGGGTGTGTTTATGTGAAAGTCTCTGAGTTGAGTGTAGCTATACATTGCATGAGTTCTGAAGAAATTCTGTGCCTGCCTTTTTTTTTTTTCCTGGAACAAATTGTTATCTGACCTGTACAGACTGTGAAAAATACTTTGGATGTGTTGTATTGAACCTTTGATACCCTGGTATTAAGCCTCCTGTTGTCCTGAAATGTGGGATACAAGTTTTTTTTGTTGACAATAGAAATTCAATATAGAAAGTCTAGTTTGCCCGGATGACTCAGACGAAAGTGAAAGTAGTTCAGGGTTGCTGGCTTTGAATAAGTTAAGTAGTATACTTTGACATCCGCTTATGTAAAAACCAGAAATAGTCATTTTTATACTTCAGTGTTTGTATGAGCTGTAGAAATGCTGGTAGATGTTTTGTTTTGTTTGGCTGGACCGCAGAGGGCAACGCAAAAGTTTGTCACTGAGTGAGTGACTGACTGAGTGTACTCATGTACATCTATGCTCAACAACAAAGACTCCAGACTGCTAAACACGAAGCAAAATTCAATTGTTTTCATCCAAATAGAAGTTCTAAATGTTCTAAATGATTGCCACTTTAAGCATGTTTAAGGCACTAAACATCGGCTTTCACACTGACATGAAAGTAGCTGCCGGTGAGGAGGGAAATCAGTCTAACGCCTGGTGTAATTGCGTGTAAAAAAAATGGTTTTGTAACACAAAATGATGTTTCAGACAATCAGAGAAGGAAATATCTCTTTGGTTAAGTGTCCACACTGAGGCGGTTGGCTGTGATAGGGGGTCAAAAGTAGACATTTCCCCAAACGTTTTTTGTGAGACACTGGAAGACTAACAAAGGATGAAAAACGACTTCAAGTTTCTCTTTAAAGAATAAACTGCAGACTGCAGAGGCAGCTTCTGTTCCCCATTTATCAGCTGTTTTTTTGATGTTGTTGGGTTTTAACTCATCTCTCTCTCTCTCTCTCTCTCTCTCTCTCTCTCTCTCTCTCTTTCTCTGTCTTGACCACGTTTCCCTTGAAGATGTGACTTCTGTGCGGTGCTTAAACCATTTGTTTAAACGTGTGATTATAGATGCATGAATGCCGTCGCTCGGTCGGCAGATACACTTCCTTTTTAAGCAGCCTGAAATGCTTCTGAGGCAAAATAGTTTGTTTGTAATTTTCAGTCCTCGGGGGGGATAATCACTTGTTTCCGCTCCAGTTCCAACACCACAGACTGTTGCATCATAAGTTATTAGTTCGCTGGTAAAAACTTTGAAGTAATCTTTGTGAAGTATTGGTATGCTGCAGGGTCAGAATATATCGTGGTCGAATGAAAAACCTCGTAAATCCATTTTTGGTCAAGTTTTTTTTCTTCAGTAGAAGCGCCAGATGCTCATCTGTGGGTTTAGATGCTTTGGGGTTTTGTAGGAAACATGTCAAGATGAACTCAAACTTTCACTGAAACCGAGGCTGTCTCTTTCTCCGTTCCTGACATATTGACATTTTGTGTGTGTTCAGATGAGTTCAAGGGCCACTCGCTGCTTCAAGCTGCTCGCGAAGCCGACATGGCCAAGGCTAAGAAGACCCTGGCGCTGGAGATCATCAACTTCAAACACCCTCACACACACGAGACTGCGCTGGTGAGATGAACACACACACACACACACATATTGACGTTTTACCGCACACACAGACAGATTCTCACAGAGATGCTAAGATGATGTTTTTTTGTTTCTGCGTGTTAGCATTGTGTGGTAGCATCGCCGCACCCCAAGAGGAAACAGGTGACGGAGCTGCTGTTGAGGAAAGGCGCCAACGTAAATGAGAAGAATAAAGAGTGAGTGCTGTTTTCATCTGCTCATTAAACACAGAGTGAGATCACTATTATGTTTTTTTTATGTTAAGCTGCACGCTGTCAACAAAAAGGATTGAACATATAGAGATGATTGCAGGCTGATATCAGTACTTGACTAAAGCTGCCATATCATTTACTGCATTGGAAACAACACAAATAAATCCATGTTGGAACACTCACCTTTCTCTCTTCTCTCTGTAGTTTCATGACTCCTCTCCATGTGGCGGCAGAACGTGCTCATAACGACATCATGGAGGTGCTACAGAAACATGGTGCCAAGGTAAACCACAGTATTTTCTATATTCACTTTCATCATCTTCATGCAGCTATCCATTTATTTATCTCTCTACTTCCACCTTAATCCTTTTTAAAGATGCACTATACGATATGCAGAGAGTTATCATGGCATCAAACAACTATTCGCCATGTAAAGAAATAGATGAGCAATATCTACCTGAGTAGAGAGTGAAGTCGCTCTCCCCCTATGTGTGTTTGAATCAGAGCTTCTATCTGCTTTGTTGATATTGCTGGGCAGACCACGCATGCATCTTCGTGCATCTTCGTGTATCTTCGTGTATCTTCGTGCATCTTCGTGCATCTTCGTGCATCTTCGTGCATCTTCGTGCATGTGAGCGTGCCCCAATGGCTAGCTCACGGCCACCGCTCTGCACTGCTTTTATACGGCCTTAGCTGCCAGCCGCCGGCTCAGCAGTTACCATGTTGACAGCCGTGCAGAGGCAATAGAAATTCTCCCAATCTTGCATTTAGCACCTTTAAATTTTTAAATGTGTTTTTTCTGACACTGATCTCCAAAAAAAAAAACTCTTTTAATGTTAAAGTGAACTGATCTCTACAAAGTGATCTAGATTAATTACAAGTATAAAATACCAAATAGAAATAGTTTCAGTAAATGTTTCCACAAGGTTTACTTTTAGAGCTGCCATTTTGATCTGATATCCAACAGTCATACATTCGGTGTTGAGGGAGCACTGATTTATTTTTTTTCTAAGTAAAAGCGGTGACTCATCCCATTTTCATTACTGGAACAAATGTGTCCTCTCGCTCTTACTGTGCAATCGCTATTGATACCGATGCATGTAGGTGTTACGTACACATTAGGCACATAATATGCTGCTAAATGTGGACAAGAAATCAGGGACAAAGTCACATGACTGACTGCAGTTGATGTCGTCTCAGGTCCTTCCTTAGTTTCACCCTGTAATCATTATAAACTGTGTCTGATCTCATACATAAACAAAACCATTTTTTTTAAATCATGCTTTCAATTGTTTCCTTAAAGAAACGTAACAACCTAAACCATAACAAATGAAATAATATGCATATGATAACAGATAGTAAATTGATAAATAAAGTATTAAAAAACAAAAAAGGAGAAAAAAGGTAAAATAAATAAATAATAATAAAATGAATAAATAAGATTGTACATTTTTAAATAAAAAATGAATAATAATAAAATAAATCATTAATGAATAAATTAAACATAACCATTTCTAACATTATACCTTTTACATCAGTCGATTTTTTTTGTTTAAGGACCCTGATTTGTCAAGTTTTCAATTTGCTGAATATCTGTTTGATTATTTCATCCATAAACAGTTTACTTTCTTTATTTTTAGAAAATGTAGTATATCTCAATATATATTAATATCACAATATAGCATTTCATAACATTGATTGCAGATTGTATCCATACCTATACTAATATACATTTTTTTTTAAATATTAATATATTTCTCAAACTTAACTATATGTAATGTAATAACTAAATGTCATTTCTACAGTATAGAAGAAAAAACCCAACATCTTCCAGGATCATATTTGACTGGTTGTTGTGGTGCCTTTTGTTCTGAGGCTTTTCTATTGGTTATAAACAGAGTTCACTTACATGCATACACAGAAACACATGTTTATTTACATGTTTACACATTATCAAATATCAAATATCTTGTGTTATTGGTCAAAAGTTGAGGTTGAGTTCACCAAAGTTGAACTCCCTGCTAATGCGAAGATGCCAATTTGTATCGCCGGGAGCGAATACTCTGAAATGTCAGATCTACGATGATCAGCGTCTCAGACCAGAACATCATCCAGATGGAAACTTAGAATTACAAGTTGACAAAATGGAGGTAATTGTCACCTGAATCTGACATACTGTAGATGAGGCTACTTGAAAAACAAACTCATCACAGATAACAGAGAGATGACCGTTTTTAAGAATATCTCGAGATGGATTTAGGTAAGAATGTAACTGAGGGTTCCTTTCAACAATGATAACACAAAGGTGTTTTGTGTTTGCAGGTGAACGCTGTGGACACGTTGGGTCAGACGGCGTTGCACCGCGCGGCGATGGCAGGCCACCTCCAGACCTGCAGGCTGTTGCTAGGATACGGGGCAGACGCCTCGCTGGTGTCCCTGCAGGGCTTCACTGCTGCTCAAATGGGAAATGAAGCTGTTCAGCAAATACTCAACGGTACGCCACCCTTTGTTTGTGTGTGTTTGTGAGCGTGTGTGAGTGGGTGTGCAGATGTGTAGGTGCCGTGTTTTGGTTGCTATGCACCAGCTGGCAACAGTGGGATTAACTGGGATTGTTTCTGAAAGGTCAATATTGATACTTTCAGTCTGAAGGTGCAGATTGAGTAAAGGCACAGTGAGCCCAGCTCATCCATTCACAGATGGAGAAAACATTACACATTACATCGCTACAGTAATTTCCAGATTAACGTCGCACTGTGGAGTTTTCTTTGTGGACAATTTCTCATAAAATGCGGAGACTTCAAGAAGTTATTGCCACCAGCCAAGAAATAGTCAGACAACAACATCAACAGCTTGTTTGGTTTTTGTACAGATTAGATAAGTTCTTATGTGTTAATCAGTGAGCCTTTGAGACGCTAGTAGGTGGATTCCTTTTAACCTTCAAAGAGAGCCAGACTAGCTGTTTCCCTCTCCTTCCAGTCTGAGCTAAGTACAGACATGAGAGTGGTATCAATCTTCTCATCTGACTCTCTCAGCAAGAAAGAGAATAAACACATTTCACCAAAGTGTCTCAACTATTTCTTTAAGTAGAGGAGCTATAGAGGAAACGTCCAGCATATCAGCCTGGCTTTATATATTGGCAAAACTTTTTGTCCTTATTTTCTCATCATCGTAACCATCAATAGAGGCAGAACGCAAATTAAGTCCCGCCCACACCGGAGAGGAAAACCAATTCATCGCTCTCCGTTGTCTTTGTATTGCATGAAACAGCCTCCTTTGTCAATTACGTCTGTCAGCAAACAACAGAAAAATGGTGAGATGCACTACCAACAGGGTAAAGAATCCGGAACTACGTTTTTAGAAGCTGCCGAAACCGAAAAAATGAGCCTTTTAAAGAGGCAAAATTGAGGCGTCGGCAGGAAGAATGGTGGAAACTGTGGGATCCTGACACTCAGTATGCCGAGTGTGATGCTTGTATTATATTGGAATGTGGATAAATCAGAAAGCTAATGCGGGATTATGTTTGAAAATAGCCTTAACTAACTACAATATCTTGCTGACACAGCTAACTTGTCCCATCCCATGATCATTTTAGTTATCAACTGCAGCCCTTGGTAGACATGGGGGCGCTAAAATAATCATTTGACATGCTGTAATCTGATATTTTTAGCTCTAGCTACAGGCATTTTGTTAGCGTTTTTCAGCACCTTGGTTGCTTATAGTGGTGCCAATTGTTTTCCACTCCGGTGGGCGTGGTTTTTTGAGGGCATGATGGATTGCGCTCTGTGTCTAATAGGAAAATACATTTTTCAAAGAAAGGGCAGTTACTAAGATCAGTCGGTTGTAAGTTCTTCTGTATGGGGTGGCAGACAATGTATGAGTCATTCTTTCCTGTCAGATAGTGTTGAGGTGCAAATCTGGTCATTTAACAACATTTTGTAAGAGAAACTGTAGTTTAGTAATTTGACATTTTCGTATGCAAGATTCCCGCCCTTGACCATAAACTGACATCTATGTGTGCAAAATTCAAAATACTCTGTACCAGAGCTTCACAGAGTTCTGCGGCACATCACATGTATTAGTGAGATCCGGGGGTTGCAATGTGGGCGGGGACTTTTTTTCTAATGTCATCTTCTTTTTTGTAGAGGATAAATTTACTCTCATGATCATTTGTAGCTTTTTGCTAATGTTTTGTGCAAAGCATTTCTATTCTATGTCGTTCCAATGTTCTCCTGTATGTTCCGCTGTGTAGAGAACGTCCCGGTGAGAAACTCCGACGTGGACTACAGACTTCTGGAAGCTGCTAAAGCCGGAGACCTGGACACCGTCAAGGTAGTTTGGTTTTCATTTGTGACTTCATTTTTGTAACTTGACATTGTCATTATGTTTTTTTAGCTAGATGAATATGACAACAAGTAATATGTATTGCACTGCGTGGGTATTAAAGGGTTAAACGAGAGACAATTCAATCCCCGCCCTCCAAACAATCCAGATCGCCCTTAATTTGAAAAATGGAAACGGACTAAAACATGACCTCGGTAGCCTTGGTGTGTGTAATGACACCGATCCTGGGAAATAATTTGCTCAGAGGGAGCAGAAATCTTTTTTTAATTGCCTCATTAAGGTTTTGGAAATCCTGTCCAGAAATAAAATGTGTGTGTGTGACCAGCCGCAAGAGTGAACACAGACTGAATTTATAAACCCTAAAAAATTGCCCGAGCTGACATTCAACAGGTCGTACGGACACCTGTCGAGCTCAGTGGCTGTATGTATGAGTTTATTGTCCTTTAAAAGCCTAATTGTTCAATCTGTAACGATGGACTTTCATTCATGTGAAGCAGTGATACGCAACTGATAAACTATAGACGGGATCAAAACCTTTTATAATGTAAATTTGACAGTGACTCAGTGAAATTGTGGCACACAGATAATCTGGTCTTTATTTTTTAAATGAAAATTTAACAAAAACGTCCTGACCTTTGTGACTGCTCTTGTTGCACTTATTGAGTCCCGGTCGTAGTGATTTTTTGTTAAATGTCAGGTGGATATTGCTCGCCGTGAATCAAATGTTTTCCGTTAACGTCTTTGTACTTCTGTCCACATTGATCCCTGTGAAACTGCAAACCTTTCTTCCTTTTTTTTTTTAAAGGCCAAATTTCCCATTTCATAAGATTCCCCTGAACCACAACACTCAGTATAATCATAGCCGCTTTTAGCAGTTTGATTTGCACCGGGCCCACTCGTGTTAGAAAATGTAGGCGCTCATGATGCTCTGTAATATGCCTCGGATAAAACCACCCACCGAATGTCGGGACCCGGTGAGATCCGGCAAAGTATTTGACAGAAGTATTTGGTGTAGAGTGAAAATCGTTGTGTCTTTACCTGCGGTAGACAGACAGTAATGGGGTTATTCAGATGAAGAGGGGTCTGTCAGCCAGCTGAAGTGTGATGATTTTGGCAGGACGCAAGGAATCGTAGCGGAGCAGACAATGAGCTCTGGTCTGGCTTTCCTGTCAGTGTCTTTTTACCTGATGCACAGACACACACACGTACACGGCCCGGGGTTAACGGTCTGGCTGAGCCGCTGATTGACAGAAGAAAAATAACACTTTGCACCGTTTCCTGAGCTGATTCCTGTCTTCTGTTCTGTTCCAATGTTAAGGAGGCTCAGACTGTGACTCTTAAAATGATGGTCAAAGAACAGGAATATTTTCCACTCAATTTGAAGCAGCTATATTTTGAAATATTGTTAAAAAAAAAGGATGAACTTTATGGAATATTTAGCAGCTAAAGATCCTCAAAATCCAAAACTAAAAGAGCGATTTTTGGACTCCCATTCATCAGGTGGCCGCAGACACGGCTCCAAATGAATGCTAATGTTGCTGCTGGATGTGTAATCTCTCCATATCAACATGAAAAGGTGATGATATGTCAATATTGTGTTCACAGCTTGTTTCTGCCAACCCCCCCCGAGTGGTCATTAAGTTCACTCGTTGCAGGTTTAATTTATAATTGCAGGCTCAGGTATGGACCCTGGCGTGTTGTCTTTATCTAATGTGCCCACATAGACTCAATACTGTGTCCAGTTGTTCTACTCATAAATCAGAAATGAACATGAATTAATGAAATGAATGAGTGAAATTGCAATTTGTGTTGATACCGTTTGTTACACAGATCTGGTGCCAAATTGAACCATTTTAACCACCACCACCAAAATGGTCTCACTATATCAAATGGCTACTATCGGGACTAACATCATCACACATTAATATGATTGGACTCAGTTGGATCCGGAAGAGTCTCAGCTTTACAGTGATACCCAATTTATGTAATTCCAAGACTATTTAGGGACCCCAGTATGCAGAAATATGGGCATTTATGTAAAGGGGAGACTCGTGGGTACCCATAGAACCCATTTTCATTCACATATTTTGAGGTCAGAGGTCAAGGGACCCCTTTGAAAATGGCCATGCCACTTTTTCCTCGCTTAACTTTGGAGCGTTATTTACCCTCCTCCCTGACAAGTTAACACATTGATACCAATTGACTCCTTAGGTTTTTCTAGTTTCATGTGATACCAATACCTTCGCTCTAGCTCTTAAGCTGAGCCTGCTTCAGCCGCTGAAAGACAGTAAAGTGGATCGGGATCGCCGGCGAACATCCCTTCAGTATAACTGTTTGAGAACTGGGGCAAATGGAGCCGTTGATTAATTTTCTTTCGATCAATTTATGGATTAATCCACCAAACGTTCCAGCTCTACATTGGTTATTACCGATTTTGTTGCTGGATATGGAGTCCTCTTTACTCTTTGTCATGTCAGCTGAGCTGGAATACATAAATGGAGATGTTCTTTTTTCAGCTGCAGCCCAGTTTACTCTCTCTATTGATATAAAATGTATGTATGTACAGTATAAGTATCTTATTAACACACATTCAGAAGCTCCAGTAGAAACTGGATTTGATCCCTAACTGACCGCACGTCATCCTGACCAAGTCCCCACATCCCATCGTTCCTGCCGTTTTTTGATTTGTGTGAAACCAAATTCCCACAATTTGAATCCTACCCCTCAACTTCTATCAGAACTAATCATATCGTTTTCATTGTATGCAGAATTCAAATTCCACTCACTGTGGCTCAGGATACATTTTTTTTTTTTTTTTTTACATTTTTCCTGGAAACACAGCTTTCACAATCAGAAGCGACGCTGCCTCAATGGCAGTTGAAGTGCGGGATAATAGCTAAAGATTGAGGAATACGTCTGCCAGCAGGACGTTTCGTTTTATTTCCTGTAGAATAGGATCCTAGAAGGAAACTTTAAAGTAAATTTCCCACCGTGTCTCCTCTCTAACCAAGGTGTAATTGGGTCTGAAATAACAGAAAACGTAGCGCTGTTATTTTCTGTGAACAGCAGGGTAGCAGGTGTCTGGCTCAGTTCAGCAGATGTGAATCAACTGCAGTTAATAACTTGTGTGTTGTTCCCTAAGACCCTTTTTTTCCCACATATTACATTTCACAGACATTTTTTCATCATAAATCGTGGCGGGTGGGCAGAGGAACAGTGTTACTCTTTTCTCTATTTGTGTTTCTCTTTCTCGCTGTCTCTCAGAAGTGCTGTTTGATGTTGGTTTTGGTTCTTTAGGGAATAAAAAGGATGATGTATACAGCCCAATATCACAAATTACAAATTTGCCTAGAGGGGCTTTACAATGTGTACAGTCAACGACACCCTCTGTCCTTAAACCCTCTAGGTAAATTTAAAGTTGTTAATATGATAAAAAAAAAATGAAAATGTAGGGCTATCAATCAATTCAAATATTTAATCGTGATTAATTGCAAATTATTTTTTTTATCTGTTCAAAATGTACCTTAAAGGGAGATTTGTCAAGCATTTAATACTCTTATCAACATGGGAGTGGACAAATATACTTGCTTTATGCAAATTTATATACATATTTATTATTGGAAATCAATTAATAACACAAAGAAATGACAAATATTATCCAGAAACCCTCACAGGTACTGCATTTAACATAAAAAAAGGCTTAAATCCTAGCCCAACAACAGCTGTCAGTGTGTCAGTGTGCTGACTTGACTATGACTTGCCCCAAACTGCATGTGATTATCATAAAGTGGGCATGTCTGTAAAGGGGAGACTCGTGGGTACCCATAGAACCCATTTTCATTCACATATCTTGAGGTAAGAGGTCAAGGGACCCCTTTGAAAATGGGCCATGCCAGTTTTTCTTCACCAAAATGTAGTGCAAGTTTTGGAGCGTTAGCTAGCCTCTTTTGCGACAAGCTAGCATGACATGGTTGGGACCAGTTGATTCCTTTAGGTTTTCTAGTTTTATATGATGCCAGTATCTTCACTCTAGCTTTAAAACTGAGCCCGCTACAACCTAAGAAATAGCAAGTTGCGTTAATGTGTTAAAGAAATTAGTGGCATTAAAACAAATTTGTGTTGACGTGTTATTATAGCGTTAACTTTGACAAGCCTAGAGAAATGTCATAATAAGCAAAGAACAGTGACACCAACTCCAAAGAAATGCATTCTGCAGAGAAAGACTAAACCTTCAAAAATTCAAGGCCAAACAGAGAAACGTTCCCTGTTCATATTTGTATGTAAATTACATACGATTTCCCCGTTATCAGAGAAAAATGATGTGTCCATTTCCTACCAGTTTTTCCGATCTTGATTATTTATTATGACTCATCATCCATCATCAGTCAGAAAGTGGTGTTACTGCACTTTAATATCAAAAAACAATAAACTGTCCATGTTCACATTGTACTTCATTAAAAAAAAAAAAAACCTTCTATGATCTAATCTTTAAATCTTTCTTTGTCCTTTTAAAGCGGAGTAATAGAAACAATAATGTACTATGTGATTGGTTATGCAGCCACAGATCATAGATTCATTTCTCCATGGCTCTTTGGCAGATTAGCTCTTTAATTTGAAAACAGATATTCATTTTAATCCTCCCTCTTTGTCCTCTGTCTCTCTCTCTCCAGTCGTTGTGTACGGCTCAAAATGTGAACTGCAGAGATCTGGAGGGAAGACACTCCACTCCCCTTCACTTTGCTGCCGGCTACAACAGAGTGGCAGTGGTGGAGTACCTGCTGCACCACGGGGCCGACGTGCACGCCAAGGACAAAGGGTGGGTCTCTTGAGTTAGGGTTTAATTCGTAGCAAACGTTTAAGCTCTGGTAGAATGGAGCAAATAGGATTAAAAAAAAAAGTTATTTTTATAAAACGGTCCTGACAGTAGTGCATGAGACAGGTAATTTGAAGAAAATCATGTGCCTCTGTGTCCTCCGGTGCTCCTAATGGCATCTGCAAGATTTCACAGACCGGAGGAAAACAACCAATCAGAGCCGAGCTGGAGTCTGCCGTCTCTGAGCAGCTGTCAATCACTTGCAGACTCCGACCAAACGGTCAAACTAGACAGCACTGATGAAATATGAATCAATATTCTGTTACTGTAATGTCTATTTCTCACCTCAAATGTTTTCAGAAACATCTTGTAGTGTACTGTTTAGCTGTTAAATGAGAAAGTTTGTGACCCGGCAGCCGTGTTGCGATCAGTCGGTGAAATACCAAGCCCCGCCCACCAGCCGGAGCAAACTTTCTCATTTTACAGCTAAACAGTACACTACAAGACGATTCTGAAAATATCTGTGGCGAGAAATAGGCATTAGAGTAACAGAATATTGATTCATATTTGATCAGCGCTGCCTAGTTTGACCGTTCGATCGAACTTTGAGAGTGACTGACAGCTGCCTTCGTTGAATGAACAGCCAATAGGAACGCTCTCTCTCTGAATGAGAGTGATTGGCCAAAGTCTCCCATCACGGGCTAGATTTTTTTAATCCTGAAAACAGAGCCATAAGGAGGTGCAGAAGTCTAGTTTTCTCTCAGAGCACTTGAATTACAATATGCTGAAAGGTTATTATAGACTTTTTGCCCAATGATGGCCAAAACATTCTGCCTACTGCCACTTTAAAGGGAACATTTACAGACAAATTTTGGTTAACATAATTAATTGGAAAGGTATGGAAGGTAATAATGTCTGATAAAAAATCATTATTAAAGAACAAATTCTGTATTTTGTGTTTTCCCCTCTACAGTGGACTGGTTCCGCTCCATAACGCCTGTTCGTACGGTCACTACGAGGTGGCAGAGCTGCTGGTCAGACACGGAGCCTCGGTCAACGTGGCCGACTTGTGGAAGTTCACGCCGCTCCATGAAGCCGCCGCCAAGGGCAAATACGAGATCTGCAAACTGCTGCTCAAGGTTAGACCTAATGCCTGACTAACTTCCAGTGCCATAATTGCATGTAAATTCATGTACATGGGCAACCTAAGTGCTGTCATCAACTCTTTATAAAAACTCATCACCCCCATGAAAATCCAGACTAGTGCTGCATTTTTAAAAGCTGCATGAAGTGTGCAGATTTTCTTTGGAATAACAGTCGCTGCGGTGCTCAAATGGGCCCATCGGGGCCCGTGAATTGGCGAGTATTTCAGCCCCGTCGGGATAAACTCTGACCAATCAGACTAAAAGGCTGAAAATAAGCGTTGTGTAATACCTGATTGTCACATCTCGTAAGAGTCTAAATGAGTCCTGTGAAATGTTGCAGCTTTACAGCTGAACAGGTTTCTGTTTTTCCTATCATAAACACCTCCAGACGAGGCTTCACCAGCGCAGTGTTGTTGCCATATGGGGCCGCATAAATTATTATTAGATCAACAACACACAGGACGCACGCGGCAGACCAAACACACATCAGCTGCAGGGGAAAATGAGCTGCTTCAAGATTTTTTAAACTCCAGATCCCTTTACTGTCGTTGCGCAGTGAGATTAAGTTTGGAGCGATCTGTTTTGATTAGCTTTGTAAGGACAAATAGAAAAAGTGAATGCTCACGGTCAGTTGAATATCACAATAAACAGTGTTGCATGAGCTGTCATGTGAGTAGCATATGAAACAAAGAAATCAGCAGTGAGTGAGGTGGTGCAACCAAACTACAAGAACTTCTTCTGAGATTGACAAGGTCAGACTGACAAACTAGTAAAAAAAAAGAAACTACTGCACGCAACAGTTCACACTCAGCAGCAATCTATAATCATGTTTGAAGCTAACTGCAATTGAGCAGTGCTGGTGGTGACAAAGTAAAAAGGAGACATCTCTGGGGGGAGTCTCAAAGTGAAATGGACGAAAACTTGTGCCAGAAGAAAACATCAGATGTTTGCAGAGTGATGAGGAGACTGTAACGTTCCTCAAATTAACACACTTTTCCATTTTGTTTTCCGTCGTTTTCATTACGTCACGTCGTCGCGGCCTCTTCTTCTTCTGCGGCGGTTTAACGGCTCCCGACTGGAGACTTTGTGTCACCGACTGTTTATCTTGATGCACCGTCTCCTATTGCCTGCATAACAGTAGTGGATGAAAACGCACATTAATATGCATTTTTTTCTTTTGCCGGTGAAAACGCAGATGTTAAAATCTATTATTTAACATTATTATACAATATGTGTGTGTGAAAGCTCAAGTGAAATGCTGTTATCCATTGACCTGAGCGCCCCGTAGGCAAACACATACTGATTCAAATTGGGTGAAGGAGGTTTTCTTTTTTCTTGAAACACATTGTTATTATGAGAGAGTTATTGGGAGAGTGCCACAGGGCGATCGTTGTTCACACTATTAACAGTTGATAGTTTTGGCACTGGACTAATACCGATGGGTTGCAAAGAAAAACTTGAGTAAATGAGTAAGGACTCAAAGCAGATGTAGACTCTTCCTTAGTGAGGAATCTGAATGGTTTGATGATGAATTATATGCTGTGGCATTTGACAGTCACCAGATTGACCTTTGCAGAGACCGTGACGATCTTTTTATAAGGTGTATTGAAGCTATTTGGAAGACTTGTGGTGGTCCAACACCTTCCTGAGATAACTTAAAGAGGACCTGTCATGCGTATTTTCAGGTGCATACTTGTAGTTTGGGTTTCTACTAGAACATGTTTAGATGCTTTAATGTTCAAAAAAACACTTTACTTTTCCTCATACCGGCTGTGCTGTAGCACCTTTTTTCACCCTCTGTCTGAAACGCTCTGTTTGAGCTCCTGCCCCCACCTCCTGAAAAGCCCAGTCTGCTCTGATTGGTCAGCTGGCCCACTCTGTTGTGATTGGTCAACCGAAACCCAACTCTTCGGACTGCGCTCCAGCTCTGCTCTAACTAGCTTTGTTTGAGGGTGTGTCAAACTAGCCGGTTTAGGCAGGTATTATGCAAATGTATTACATAGTGACATCACCACTAGGGATGGGTATCGTTTAAAAAAATTATGATGCCAGTACGAATACCAGTACCCTTAAAGTGATGCCGATTCCAATAGAGTACTTCATTGGTACCCCCCTTAAGTGTTAGCTCTGTCTGCACTTGCTGTTGTTAGCGTCGTTAGCGTCGTTAGCGCTGTTAGCACCGTTAGCTACTAGCTGTCTGCTCAGGCATATCCATGTTCAGAGCCATGTTCAGGCAGGCAATTCTAGCTGTATGGGTTTTAGCTGCTGCGGTAGTGGGCCAATCACACGTTGCAAATAAATCGAAGAACGCTCGCTGTGATGGGCTGCGAGCAAAACAGTCTTTCTTTTTTCTAGATCTGGGCACAAAAAGGATCGATTGCAGGTATTGTTTGACTGGAAAAGTTTCGACACTACTCGGTACTGGTTGGCTTGTTTCGGACGATACCTTAAAGGTATCGAGTACTGATACCCAGCCCTTATCACCACATTATGGGACTTCAATCAAGGTGTTTCAGGCAGTTCAGGAGCAGTGTTTCTGTGGGGGAGAGTAACTCCCTTTGGCATGGACCTTAGGCTTTGTAACAGACTTTTCACATGCACAAAAAAACTATATATAACACTAAAGGAAAGGGAAAAAGCACAATAGGTTGGCTTTTGGTGACAGTGAGATGCTCATGTTCGGTGCTCATGAAGACCGGCGTCACTGTAGTTGGTCAGAGCAGGGCTTCGGGAACACCAGCCGCCTCAGCAGCTCTGTTTATGTTCACCCAACACAAGGCTCGTTTCGCTTAGTGGGAGGTTTATCACGAGCGATTGTTTATCCTCGTCTGGTGTAACCTCAGTGAAGGACTCGATGTCGGTGTGAGAGCCCGGTGTAGCCTCAATGTGCAGATATATATTCCAGTAAGTACTCTCAAAACAGCCCTGGAGTTCAGAGATACAGCAGCTCCCTCAGGCCACACTTTCACTGATCTGATGGTTGCAGTTAGAGGTCTGGAGGCAGAGGTTAGAAACACACACAGATGATCGATTCTCCAAGGTGGTGGGAGGTTTTGGCATTTTTCCACTACTGGTTGGAAAATCCTCACACTGTACTAAAGCTTACGATTGTGATGCTTGCGTACACATGGCAGTGCCCTCATTTCCCCTTTAACACACACACACACACACACACGTGCACACAAGTGTAACCCAAATGTTCCCGCATTTTGGTGTTAATCTGCCACGGCCTCGGGATGCAACTGTTCTCTCGTTTGAATAAACTATTCCAGAGTTCAGCAGTAGGTTTTTCTTTTGTCTGCTCTGTTTGTTGTCAACTTCCTATTGTCCCCCTCTCCGTGTTGGATTTGTGCTCCGAATAAAACTCTTTGCTGCATTTGCTCCCAGTTGCTGTGATATTCTGGAGGGATCTTGTGAGATATACAAAACGCGTATTAGCATATTCTTTGTGAAGGAAGAAGTGCAGGAAAATAATGAAATTCTCCTCAATTAAAGGTGAATCTGCTTTGTTAGCGCTCGGCATGAAACGTGTGAACTCGCACGACTTATGATCCGGGTGTGATCTATCGTCGTCTTGTAAGAGGCTGACTGTCGATCGAGCGGCGCGACTTCTTTGCTACCACGGTGCTGTTCGGTCTGGGAGTTGTCTGTGTTTTCATCTTAGAACTTTAACTCCTTAACTTTAAGTTAATTGTAGTCTTTTTGGTTGCCTAAAAAATGTCTTACTCAGCATTCAGTTGTACTTAGCTCCACCCTCTCGTGTCATTTCTGGTTGCAAAACCACAACCAAAAACCAAGATGGCAGCGGCCAAAAGAGGCTTCAAAACCATAGTACACAGACCAATGGGTGACATCACAGTGACTACGTCCACTGCTTATATACAGTCTATGGTTCAGACATTACATTTTCCCCTCAAGATGGTCCCTTAACTTTTTATCTAGTGCCATCATCGGGTCAAACTTTCAATTTGTTCAATACTTTTATGACAAAATATCTGCAAAAACTAATGATATTCCCGTCAGCCTTATGTCTAATTTGGGTTTTAACGCTAATGAGCAAATGTTATCATGCTAAACTAAGGTGGCGAACAACAGGGTAAATGTCACACCTGCTTAAAGGACCAGTGTGTAGGATGTAGTGGCACCTAATGGAGCGGTTGCAGATTGCAACCAACGGAATACTCCTCCGCTCAAACCCCTCCCTTTCCAAAGCGTGTTGGAGAACTACGGTGGCCTTCAGTGTAACCTAAAAATATCTTCTCCAGAGCCAGTGTTTGGTTTGTCCGTTCTGGGCTACTGTAGAAACATGGCGGAGCAACATGGTGGACTCTGTGGAAGAGGATCCGCTCCCTATGTCAATATGATCTGCTCATTCTAAGCTAACGAAAACACAACCATTCTTAATTTCTGCCAATAAATCCCCCTAAATCCTTCACATTGGTCCTGGTAAAAATCTGCAAGTCAGCATTGTCCTTTTGAGCATATTAGCATGCTAACGTTAGCGCTGTGACTAAGTACAGCCTTATAGAGCCGCTAGCATGGCTGTAGACTCATAATCTTGTTTGTAAACACATCAGAAATGTGAAATGCATTACCTTTTATGAGCCAGATAATCGTTCGGAGAGCTTACAGATTCCACAATTGTTCATTAAATCTTCTATGAACTGAATATGGGCAGAATCCAATGAGGAAGAGTAACAAAACCGACTTGTATTTATATGTAAATGCACCCAATTATTACTTAAATGGGTCTCTATTCTAATTTTTCCTGGATAGCGAATAAATTACAGTGAGAATATGATTACAGCAGCAGTAAAAAAAGATAATAGAAATGGAGAAGTAGGGCAGAAAAATCAGAACATGGATAGGTTCAAAAAAACTTTTAAGAAGGGAATATACAGCCTTGAGAGATGTATAACGGACAGTTTCAGGCCAGCAGTGGATACCCAGGGGAGTGGTCCTACAACATCACGTTTTAATGAGGAGATTTTCAAAAATGTACAATGAAATGACAAGTTAAACCGTAACCTAGGAGACGGACGAACGATGAGAAATGTCTGCTTTCCAGCCCGTCTCCAGGGCGTGTGGTGTTTTCCACATCACTGGCTGTCCCGTCCTCACCTCTCTACCTCCTTTTTCGTCTCTCCCTCTTTTCTTCTCTCCGCTGGATTACCTTCATCCTCTCCTCACTCGTCACTTGTCATCGTCTAAGTGAAAACGCTTCCACTGGGGGTTCAAACAATGCGGGATTTTTTGGGACTGATATATTTTAGAATCAAGTCAATGATAGCTGCCGTTTTGTACCAACATTGACATTTTTGTCTTTCTGCATTTTCATTGCAAGCACTGAAGTCTGCCATATTGATATTGTTAGTGTGCATTTACTCCATTTTTTTTGGCTTCCTCTCTCCAGCACGGAGCGGATCCCACCAAGAAGAACCGAGACGGGAACACGCCTCTGGACCTGGTGAAGGACGGGGACACCGACATCCAGGACCTGCTGAGAGGAGACGCCGCGCTGCTGGACGCCGCTAAGAAAGGCTGCCTGGCCCGGGTGCAGAAGTTATGCAGCCCCGACAACATCAACTGTCGGGATACGCAGGGACGCAACTCAACACCTCTGCACCTCGCAGGTAATATGCACGGAGAATCACCAAACGTAAAAAAAGCTGCACACGCACATCACAGTGTCATTTTAATATGCAAGCACCTCAGCGGTTATGTAAAAAAACTCACTTTTTGCAGAGACATCAAAATGAAAGATAAAGCCCGAGGTTTTTACTTACTGTTTGGCTGAAGTTTACAGGATTTAAGCGACTTTGGACATGGCATATTTACTGGTGCCAATCACTCTGGCTACAGCTTCTCAGAACCTCCCGGGGTTTTGGCTCAGTGCAGTGCCAAGAACAAGGCAGTAAACACAACCAGACAGCTAAAGTCTTGAGGGCAAAAACACCTTGTTCATAGACAGGCAGGCTGGGACAGCTTAGCAGTTTATTAATGACTTTTGATAACACCATTTTTTTTAATGCGTACGGGTTTAGCATGCAGATCCCTTTTTTACTCAGATGGCTGGTCTGAAGCCACACTTTCTTTTACTGGTGCGCTACAATAACTTTACGAGGACACTCAAAAAGTTGATATCATCTTGGAGTATGAGCTCCTAAATGTCACCAACCAGACCAGTTTCGGTAATTGTTGACATAGCAACAGTGCCATGTGGCTCTATGATGGGAATAACATCCATGAAAACTGTTGGAAGCTGTTTGGTTCTCTTTGAATCTTTAATAAGTTATATCCGTGTTTGTTCAAGTACCACAGCTTTACATGGAGGTAGTTAATATAATAGTAATCGATAAACTTTATTTATATATAACTTTTCACAGTGTTTTATAGTAAAAAACAACAAAGAAAACAGAGAAACGGTACAATTTGCTAAAAGAAAGAAAAAAAAGGCAGAAGAATAGTAATACAATAAAAATGACTTTTAATAAATAAATTAAATGTAGACAGTAACAAAAGGTAAAATAAGAGGTGAGAAGATGAAAAGGCTCCTGATGATATAGCGTAACAGCCAGGAGTCCTCTGCCTCAGCCTCTCAGGCTGTGTTGTGGCTCAAATGGGATCATCATATCTAAAATAGAACTGGGAGCCTGACTATGTGGTGCCTTCAAAGGAATTGGCAGGATCTTAAAGTAAGTTCTAAAGGGCACAGGGAGCCAGTGAGAGGAGGCAACGATGAGAGCAAAGTGTTGCCTTTTCTTTTAGTATTATTGTACCCCCATGACAACGTAGTCTGGGGTATATAGTGCTTTGCGTGTCTGTCCGTCCGTCCGTCCGTTTGCGTGTCACACTTTATTTTCAGGAGCAGAACTCGGAAACTATTTAAATTAGGAACTTCAAATTTGGTATGAAGGTTGACAGGGTGGTCTAGTTGTTCTTTTTGGGGGGTTAGAAGTCCAGGGTGCCCAAAATTTTTGAAATTTTTCCAAAAGGGCAAAACCTTTGGCTTTACTTTAGTAGGGGTCAAGCAGTGAGCGGGGGTATGTGCTCACTTTTGCCTTGTTGTTAAGAGCTGGACAGCAGCGTTTTGGATAAGCTGGAGACAGGCAACTAATTTATGGCGACATAACACTAGTAGCTATAGCGTGACTATAACGACTTTGGATCTCACGCGTACTTGATTAAGTTTTTAAGTCCTGATAGCAGAGATGCTCTAGGTCTTCATAGGTGCGCACGCAATTATTCAGGATCTGTAATCATGATCACATCAGCTTCAGAGATTACGAGTACACCACTCTGCATGAACACGGGACAAAAATGTCTTCAAGCCTTACCTTAAAATGTCATAACAATGCATGCATTCTATATTTTCTACACAAACTCTGACATGAT
The DNA here is from genome assembly GCA_916701655.1 of Sebastiscus albofasciatus. NCBI lineage: Eukaryota > Metazoa > Chordata > Actinopteri > Perciformes > Sebastidae > Sebastiscus > Sebastiscus albofasciatus. The sequence goes on from CAKAOI010047829.1 coordinate 34,036, forward strand.
GTGAGGATTACCTTCAAGCACCACAAAGGGATTTTTCTGACAGCTTGCTTAAGGTTAAGGGTAAAGCACAGTATCTTAGTCTTAAATAAAATCACTCCCCAGTGGAAAACGTATTAATATGACTTATGAATTCGACCGAGGTCATCAGGGTTGAAGGTAAAATGCCTCTGACTGTCTCACAGACTACTTTTCCTGCAGTGTTTCTCCATATAATCCTTCTCCTGGTGGGCAAAGTGATTTGTTATCCTCTGCGTCTTTTAGACTCCGTTTTTATAGAGAGTTTCATGACCAGGCTAGCTTTTGTATGATGATAAAGAATATCTTAATTAGAAAATGTTTTGACTGGCACTTTTAAAGTTAGGAAACTGCTGAAAAACACTTTGAAGGTTTTTTTTTCTTCATAGATCTGACCACGTAGACACACACGCCCACGCACCCTCTGCCTTGATCTACTCTCTTGTAAAAGGAAAAGATGATTATACGCTGTCACGCTGTAGGCCGACCTGTCTCTCCGTCTTTCCTCCTCTCTCATTACCTGACTTCATTTTTGTTTCTCTTCTTGTTCCGTATTTATCTGCCTCGATCTCTCAACCACCGTCTGTCAACCCCCCACCACCACCGTTCTCCAGCCGGCTACAACAACTTGGAGGTAGCAGAGTATCTGTTGGAACATGGAGCCGATGTGAACGCACAGGACAAAGGAGGGCTGATACCTTTACACAATGCTGCTTCATACGGGGTAAGACACACACACACACACACACACGCACACTCTTCACTCACACTGTAGATGTGAGTTCAGTTCAAAGATGCTTATTCTTTTTGATATCTGTTCATATTTAATTTAGGGTGCAACTCACATCACATAAACTGTATGAACTCCTCAACTCGGTGCTGACACAATCATTACTTCTTTTTAGTTTTGAGACTATTTGTTTGACAAAACGAGCACTTTGACAACATCACCTTGGGCTCTGGGAATTTGTGAGGGACATGTTGTACAATTTGTTTGAGACTAAATGATAAATAAAATAAAAAAATAAATAATATAAAAATAAAAAAAGAATGAGAAATATTATTATTATTATTAATAATAATAATAATTTAGTAAAGCACATTTCATAGAACACAAAGTGCTTTACAAGAATAAAAATTAGAGTAACAATATGACCATAAAACAGTAATAAAAATAAAAATAAAACAGCTGTTAGAAATGAAAAATTGCAAAAGTAGACGGCACAAAGTGAAACAAAGGCCAGTTTAAATAAGTGAGTTTTACGCTGTTTTTTTTTAAAGGCGTCAGTAGAGATCACTATACAATTGAATTGGCTTTTTGGCTTCCTTTCCTTTCCCATTTGTCTTGTTGTTCACTTTAAC
>CAKAOI010047829.1:35432-56523 GCA_916701655.1 Sebastiscus albofasciatus
CTTTTTGATATCTGTTCATATTTAATTTAGGGTGCAACTCACATCACATAAACTGTATGAACTCCTCAACTCGGTGCTGACACAATCATTACTTGATGGGACTCCCAATTAATCAACAACAATTTTTTTTCACAATTGAGTAATTGTTTATTCATTTCTAAAGCAATAAAATAGCCAACAATATTCACTAGTTCCTGCTGCTGAAATTCAGATTTGGTACTTTTCTATAAAATTATTAAAAAAAAAAAAAAATCTTTTTAGTTTTGAGACTATTTGTTTGACAAAACGAGCACTTTGACAACATCACCTTGGGCTCTGGGAATTTGTGAGGGACATGTTGTACAATTTGTTTGAGACTAAATGATAAATAAAATAAAAAAATAAATAATATAAAAAGAAAAAAGAATGAGAAATATTATTATTATTATTATTAATAATAATAATAATAATTTAGTAAAGCACATTTCATAGAACACAATTTACAAAGTGCTTTACAAGAATAAAAATTAGAGTAACAATATGACCATAAAACAGTAATAAAAATAAAAATAAAACAGCTGTTAGAAATGAAAAATTGCAAAAGTAGACGGCACAAAGTGAAACAAAGGCCAGTTTAAATAAGTGAGTTTTACGCTGTTTTTTTTTTTAAAGGCGTCAGTAGAGATCACTACACAATTGAATTGGCTTTTTGGCTTCCTTTCCTTTACCATTTGTCTTGTTGTTCACTTTAACGCTGCCAATTCTGACTCATTTGTCTTAAGGTGGCATTTATGAATTCATATTTGAGGCTTTTAAATGCATATCGCACGTGGGATGCGTACGACAATTTCTGGCTCTTGTAGCTTACGTCTACTTAGTGCTGATGGGGGGCTGAAAAACTGCAGCTTCCTTGCTGTTCACAGCTCAGTTAACGCCTGCAGATATTTCCCATTCTGTTTGTTGTGTGGGACAGTAAGAAGCTCACTTATCTCCACCCTTTTTTTCCCCCACTTATTATTATTATTATCCTTATTGTTACACTTAGGCTCTCTGAAGATGAAGATGAAGCTTTTCCTTTATCTGGAGTCCTTGATTGTCTCTCGACCACATTTTTACTTATAGCCGTCTGCTACTGAAAGAGTCATGAAACACATGTTTGGATGAAAAGTTGATGAGCTCTGCGTTTGGAGATTCACACACACACACACACAGACACTTTAGCATCCCCAACTGGTGCTCAGAAACAAGCGACATCGTGTTTGACGCTAAGATAACAGTTGGAGACAGACGATGAGGGAGAAGAACAGGAAGAGAAGGGAAAGGAAAGACCTGCGGGAAAAACAAGAATCATGATGGAGTTAATAATTCACGCTGTTTCTGTTCCAGAGAATCCCACGTATTAAAATGTTTTTTCTGATCACGATTTTTTTATAGCACTCATTCAGCAGGCTTTGCTCTTGTGAAAGGCTTTTTATTGCTGTTGTCTCTTTTTCCTCCTCCCACCACCTCCTCTTCTTTCTGCTCTCATTTTTCTAATCTCTCTTCTCCGATTCTCTTTACATCTTTCCTCTTTCATCTTCGTCTTATTCTCTTTGTGTCCCGTCACCACCGCGTCCTCCTTTTTCCTCTTCCTCACCTCTACCTCCTCTCCTCCCCATCTAGCACGTGGACATAGCCGCCCTGCTGATCAAGTACAACACGTGCGTCAACGCCACGGACAAGTGGGCGTTCACTCCCCTCCACGAAGCGGCCCAGAAGGGGAGGACTCAGCTCTGCGCGCTGCTATTGGCCCACGGAGCCGATCCCACCATGAAGAACCAGGAGGGACAGACGCCGCTGGACTTGGCAACGGTACGCGAGTCTTTCTTTTTCGAAATGTTTCGCAATATTCATCCTCATTTCTTCACATTAGGAGTTTCATACCTGAGTCGTATCATTAGCTTCAACTGATGTTTGACTGGTTATGGTTAACTATTCAGAAAGGGGTGCACCATGAAGAGAGTTTGCGGCGATCTAGAAGGTGTAACAGGTAGCGTCCTTGCACCCTAATGAGGCTCCCTAATAAGCCTCCTAATAGGGTTTCTTTTCTGCCTGTAGGTACCATAGTTTTGCAGTCTTCCCTAGAGAAAAACGAGATTCTGCTACAGATTAGAGGACACAAAAACATGCTGGTAGCTGTGTACTTGTTGAAGAATAAACCGTGTTATTTAACACAGTAGATGCAGTGAATACTGTACAGTCAAGTAATGTATAGAGCATCAAACTGAACCTCGACTAGGCAGTGTTTCGGGCATTCCCGAGAACAACCTGGATAATCCAGCTGCTTCTTCATAGTGCATTAAACAAAAGAGATGACTACAGACAATTTGATTCTAAATTGAAAATATTAGATATGTGTTATTATTTACAGTTGCAGGTTAGATTTGGGATACATTTTCAAAAGCAGAGGACATGCAACCACCATTCATTAAAGTGGATGTTAAGTGGGTGAGATGTTTTGTTTGTTCTTGGCTGTTATTTCAAGGCATTGCACACACACACACACAAAAAAAAGATGCAAACACAAGCAACCTGGCAGCGAGACAATTCAATGTTTGAGAGAGAGAAAAAAAAATATTCTTCCACATCCAAATGAAAAAGGTGAATTCATAAGAAACAAAACGCACCATTGCTCAATCCGTGACAGTCAGGGTTCAGCTGCTACAGCCTTGTCCAACCATGTCATACTAGCTTGGGAAAGAGGTTAAATAACGCTCCAAACTGGCGCTAAATTTTGGTGTTGAAAAACTGTCATGGCCATTTTTAAAGGGGTTCCCTTGACCTCTGACCTCAAGATATGTGAATGAAAATGGGTTCTATGGGTACCCATGAGTCTCCCCTTTACAGACATGCCCACTTTATGATAATCACATGCAGTTTGGGGCAAGTCATAGTCAAGTCAGCACACTGACAAACTGACAGCTGTTGTTGCCTGTTGGGCTGCAGTTTGCCATATTATAATTTGAGCATATTTTTATGCTAAATGCAGTATCTGTGAGGGTTTCTGGTCAATATTTGTCATTGTTTTGTGTTGTTAAATGATTACCAATTATAAATATATACATACATTTGCATAAAGCAGCATATTTGCCCACTCCCATGTTGATATGAGTATTAAATATTTGACAAATCTCCCTTTATGGTACATTTTGAACAGATGAAAAAATGTGCGATTAATTTGTGATTCATCTTGATTAAATATTTGAATCCATTCGCAGTCCTAATTATATCATATTAAAATACAAGCAAACTGCTTTTTAAGTAGATAATCATACATCGAGTACATTAACATCTTGTCTGTCTCTGTGTCTGTTGCAGGCTGATGACATCAGAGCATTGTTGATTGACGCCATGCCGCCAGATGCCCTGCCAAGCTGTTTAAAACCCCAGGCCACTGTGGTGAGTGTCCTCACACGTACATAGAAGGAGCTGCAGACAGAGGGCTTTCAGCTGAAACATAATTAACTGCTAACATATGTGGAAACTAGAAAAAGGCTAAATCGATGAATATAATAATAAGCCGAAGCACATTACGTGTGAGAGTTGAAGTGTCGGTTGAAGTTAAAGCTCTGTAATAGTTTGAATTGTTAGTTGAAGTGTAAACATTGAAAGGAGTTTAAGGCGTCAGTTTAAGTGTTAGAGCTTAAAACAGCTGAAAGCATCCAAAATTTCAGTTTCAAGTTGAAGCCCTTCAAGTCAAGTCAAGTGAATAGTTACAAATGAAAGTTGAAATGTCTGTTGAACTGCAAACAATGAAAGCAAGTGGTAGAGTGAAGGTAAAGTTGAGGTAAGTGTATGTGCTGTAAAATGTTGTAAAATGTCAGTATGTAAAACAGTTTAGCAATAAAATTTGACCTACTGGCCCTTTTAAACCAAATTGTCTCTCTTCCGCTCTCAGGTGAGTGCAAGTGTGGTGAGTACAGGTGCAGCAGGGGGCGTGGTCATCTCTCCCTCTCCATCCCCGTCCTGCCTGTCTGCAGCCAGCAGCATAGATAACCTGACCACGCCCCTCAGTGACATCACTGTGGGCGGGGCCACCGGTCCAGCAGACGGAGCATCCGGGTCCGACAGGAAGGAAGGAGAGAGTACGTACAGTAAGTGGTGTCCTAAATCAGACGCTGGTTCTTTTGAAAATGAAAACGCAAAATGTGTGACAGCTGGGACTTTATTAACCCCCCGCTGACATCACTGTGTCTCTGCAGCTCTGCTCGACATGACCATCAACCAGTTCTTGAAGAGTCTAGGGCTGGAACACCTCCGAGACATCTTCCAGCGGGAACAGGTACACACACACACACACACATTTTTTTATGTGCCTGGGAGAAAACACAAGTGAGAGGGAACAGCCAAACATACAGTAGGTACAAGAGGGGTAGAGAGAGGATGAAAGTTAGACGAGAGATAGAAGGGAAGAGCTTCAAATTGCAAGTGAAATACTTTTAGGTCATATTTTCTCATGTAAATATCAAACTTTGTAATCATCTTTTTTAGGCTTGTAGTTTATTTCTTTCAGGGTTACGTACTAATTCAGTCACTCATTTATTCAGTCGGTTTTCTTTCCTTTGTTTTTGTTCCATTTTACATGCCTCATGTCAGTTTATAGCGGCGTGGCTCTAGGGATGGCAGTGTCGTTCTGTTGGTCCACCATTTTGGTCCAGACTGAATTATCTCAACAACAGATGGATTGCCATAAAAATTGGTTCAGACATCTACGTTCCCCTCAGGACAAAATGTAATAACTCCAGTGATTCCCTCAACTGTTTATCTAGGGCCGTCATAATTTGTATTTGTCCAACACTTTTATGGCTTATGATAGCTAGGTTTATGGCTAAATACAGTACTAATGACGTTCCTATCAGCCTCAACTCTTAATTGTGTTTAGCGCTAATTAGCAAATGTTAGCTAACTAACGTAAGCTAAACTAAGATGGTGATCACAGTCAATACAAAGAGACGAAACTCCGGTGCTTTTTTTGACAACAGCGCTGTCGTCATTTTGGACTGAAATACGCCAACGAGTCTGTGGCCATGAATGTATTAAAGATACTATATGCTACTTTCAGAAAATCCACGTTATTAATGACAACGGTGGCCGTTAAGTGAACTGCAGTCGGCATTACATCACAATCATATATCACCATTACTATCTGTAATGTCCAATCTCCGTGATACCAAATAGCTTGCCATTTGCAAATGACTTCATCAGCTAACGTTATGAAGCAAAACCGTCCCGAGTCCACAATCAGAAATCAGTCCACAGGCTGTTATGGGCACCCGAGTAAGTAGGGGAAGATCTCAGTTTTTAAGTTACATTACAATCTGTTCACACATTGGCAATACAAAGTAATTTTTAAGTAAATCAACTTCCTAGTACAAACACTTAAATAGCCCTCTTTTAATTTGTCGTAAAAGTTGTAAAATAACTAATAGCTGAATCCAGAGTTATTCCTTTATCATGCACTGCACGCTCATATGGCATATCTGGTTCTGCCAGCTTCCTGCTAGCTGTATGCGGCTGTAATAATGGATATATTGGCTGTAAGTCATCACTTTTATCGTCTTATAATGCACCCATGGGCTGTATGCTGTAAGCTTCGACCGTGGTGGATGTATTAACATCTCTGTTCCAAAACAACTGGCTATCGGCCAGTAGCTAGTAGTGCTAGTAGCATGACATAAACAGAATTTCATGTAGTTGTAGGCTATTTAAGACGCAGGGCAAAAGCACAGGACACAACCTCTTATACAGCCATGGTCTGTGGTCTATTTTACATCTATTTTGGATACTTGACATGACAAATTTTGAGATTGATCTCAAAATCTCTGCTGGATTTTTCTAACTTCTATCTACGTCCATTGCTCACTTTATGCGACCGGGCAAAAAAGTTAGTAAGTAAATAGTTATTATAAATAGTATTTTTATTGTTCAACATAAGCCATTTAGGTAGAGACATTAATTATGATAATAGAATACAAATAATTTAGTTTGACTTTTGTACGGCACTTTGAGGCGGACGTCTTACTGGCGTCTGGTAGTCGCTTTCAGTCCAAAATGGCGACGCGTAGCTCTGCCGTTGGGCACTGATGTTGCAATGGAACAACCAACTGATTTTTACTTCTTCTCAATATATACGTTCTTTGGTAAATATCCTATCTGCTTAGCATCAGCATGTTAGCATCGTTATTGTGAGGATGTTAGCGTTTATCTCATAGCACCACAGTGCAGTTTCAGTAGAGCTTCACAGAGCAGCTAGCATGGCTGCTGGAGCCTATTAGTCTTGTACTTTTGTAAACAGAAGCAGAAGTACAATACAGAATGAGTTTGAAAGAGTAAGACAGAAGGAGGTGGTGATGTAGACGGAACAACAGAGACAGAAGAGGGATACAGATGGATGGAGTGAGGGAACAAGGAAGAAAAATAAAGAGAGAGAGAGAGGCTTGAGGAGAAAGATGGAGGGAATAGACAGAGAGACAAGGGGACAGATGGGGTGACAGAAAGAGGAGAAAACAGACAGAAATAGAAAGTGAAATTAAAAGGTGACAGCGGGCAAAAGGCTAAGCATAGAGGGCAGTGTGGGAGGATATGTGTGTTTGTGTTGCATTTGATATTGGTTCCCCTAAAGGAAACAAGCCATCATTAATATTCAGATGAAGTGTGAGATGCAGGTGAGAGTCAGCTCGGTGTTAATGGAAAAGTACATTTGTATTTCAGAATAACACGTACAAGGACTCAGAGTCATAACAAAGATACATACATTGGTTTAGCAGAGTGTACATCATTACTTCAGTCAATTTAATATACTTGATTATTATTAAAAACAACCTCCTTCTGTTCGCTCTGTAGAGCCCCACTGCTGATGTGTTTGTTGTTGTAGAAGAGGATTAGTAGAAAACCTTTGTCAACATAAAGTTTGATCAAAGAGTTTATGCCAAAAATATGGAGATTGGCCCGTATATACTGTCTAGTCTTTAGCTCCTTTGTGCAGAAAGAATGCAAGATGCAAGGAATTAGTAGAAGGAAATACAAGTTATGTAGTTGGATGTTCCAGATGGCAGACTGCTTAGATGCTGCTTTTTCACCGATGTGATGAAATTGTAAGACGGCAGCTTGAAGTGTCAGCCAGTGGTGAGAACCAGGCTGATGCCTTACTTTCATTAGTTTTAGGTGATTGCTTCAAATTGGGTGTGACAAACTCATACAGGCTTCTGCAGGAGTAATAAGTTGTCATCTCTGAAATGAAATCGGGGTTCTCGTATTCATTTTTGGTGGCAGACAAATTTCCAGTTTCTGTTTGGCTTATTTCTTCCTGGTGCTCGTCTCCGTAAACTGGTATTTTTTAGATATTAATATGGTGATTTACACCTGTTGTAGTGATTGCAGCAACTCAGAGGAAAGCACTGTAGGTAAAGGTTACTGTTGGAAAAAGCAGAGTTATCTCTGCCTCCGGCATGAATCTCTGCTCTCCCTGAAAAGACTCGCAAACTTCACCATCCTCAATTTGCATATCAATGGCTTGATTACTGACATTCATTCATTGACCTTTTCTTCATGCTGCTGCCGTCTTTTTGAATGAATATTTGTCAGACCCATTGTCTCTGCAATATGTCTTAGATCATTGAGCTCTTGTGTTTATTGTTGGCAATTTCGATGCTCAGTTTTAGCATTACTTGCTGTTGTCACCATTAAACTATAATGCTTTTTTTTTGTTTGTACAGTTTTGTTAAATACAGTAGAACAAGGTATGGCTAGAATAGTTATTGGACATTAGGATTAGAAAATATTATTTTCCTAGCAATTTACTTCTTTTTTTTTGGCAGAAGACAACCATTAGCAAGACTGACATGACTTATTTGTTGTCTCTGGGCAGATCTCGCTGGATGTGCTGGCAGACATGGGTCACGAGGAGCTGAAGGAGATCGGCATCAACGCTTACGGTCACAGACACAAACTCATCAAGGGCATCGAGAGGCTGCTGGGAGGCCAGCAAGGTCAGGAAGCACACAGACACATTGAATTGAAATGAATATGTAATGTTAAATAAGCAACACTGGAAATGTTCAAACTAGGGCTGTCAAAGTTAATGCAAATTCATTTTAACGCCACTAATTTCTTTAACGCATTAGTGCAACTTGCGACTTTAAGGTTGTAACGGGTTCAGTTTTAAAGCTATAGTGAAGATCCTGGCATCATATGAAATTAGAAAACCTAATGAATCCATCGGTACCAACCATGTTGATAACTTGTCGAGAAGGAGGTTAAATAACGCTCCAAATTGATGCTACATTTAGGTGAGGAAAAACTGTCATTTTCAAAGGGGTCCCTTGACCTCTGACCTCAGGATATGTGAATGAAAGTCGGCTCTCTGGGTACCCACCAGTCTCTCCTTTACAGACACGCCCACTTTATGATAATCACATGCAGTTTGGGGCAAGTCATAGTCAAGTCAGCACACACAACAACATCAGTTATTGCCTGTTGGGCTTGAGTTTGCGATGTTATGATTCGAGCATAGTTTATTTATGCTAAATGCAGTACCTGTGAGGGTTTCCGGACAATATTTGTCATTGTTTTGTGTTGTTAATTGATTTCCAATAATAAATATATACATATATTTGCATAAAGCAAGCATATTTGCCCACTCCCATGTTGATAAGAGTATTAAATACTTGACAAATCTCCCTTTCAGGTACATTTTGAACAGATAAAAAATGTGCGATTAACTATGAACAATCGTGCGATTAGTCGTGATTAAATATTTGAATCAATTGACAGCCCTAGTTCAAACATATGATTGTGACAGGATATATTCAACACAATCAAGCAAGTTCTCCTGATAATACCTGTAATGTATGACAAAGAAATTCAGCGTTGGTGTCGTCATTCATCCTTTGCTTGATTCAGCCTGTCCTGATTCACTTTCAACATGTGTGTTTATAGGTGGAAACCCGTACCTGACGTTCCACTGCTCCAGCCAGGGCACCGTGCTGATCGACCTGGCACCGGACGACAAGGAGTTCCAGTCTGTGGAGGAGGAAGTATGCAAACACTTTCACACACACTCATCCAGGCACTACATAGATGATTTAGGTTGATAGTAGTTTTTTTTTTTTTTACTTCGCTACCTGAATGACTTTATACCAGTTTGGTCAAATAATTAATTTCTTTAGGTGGGTTCTAAATGTGGTTAGTATTTTAAGACATCTGGCAAAAGAGACACCACACAGTGTTGTGCACCGTGTTGCTTTACTGTGGTGACGGGCTCCATGTCAGTGCTACTGCTCCATTTGTCTCTCAAATGAAAGCAGTAACTGAAGGAGACAGCAGTTATCAGTCTGAATGGATTTTAAATGAATGAGCACCGTCAGATGTTAACCAGCAATTTAAACTGTAATTTTTACTTGAGAACTTGATGAATGACTGACATTAGGTCTCTCTGGACTGTTGTTAATGCTAGGTTGAGTGCCTCTGCCTATTCACAGTAGTATTTCAGAGGTCATCAATAATTTCAGTCATCAGAGTGAAAACTAATTTTGTGAAAGGCGGTAATCACTTCACCAACATCATAGCAAACTTAGTTCAAATGGCTCCATCGGTTTGTGAATCCAGCTGCTGCACCTTCTGCACTATTTTACTTTAAATTCTTTTTTGTGAAGTCGAGCTGTCTTTTTCCACTGCTGATGCCACACTTTTTACAGCTGCACCAAATTTCCCACGGGCATTATTTAGGCATCTACTGTGATTGAATGAGTTCCTGCTCTACTTCATCGCTGACTATATGGCTCTGTAATCTACACTCAGTTGCCAGTTTATTTGGTGCACCTAACTAAAATGTGTGCAGTTAATAAAACAGTCCTGTGATAAATCCTACCTTCGTGAAGGTTATAATGTTCAGTTTTTTGTCCACCTGATTTATATCACAGAGCATCGGCTAAATAACAGAAGAACACCTCTGTGGTGCTGTAGAGTTCAACAAACTACATCCTCCAAACGGACCATACACCGCTCTAAATCAACAAACCTGGACAGGACTGTTGTATTAGACTGCATTGGTTTTAGCCAGGTACACCCCAATAAATTGGCAATTGAGTGTCAACACAAGTCGGTAATAGCTAAAACATCAGATATCGATCCTTATAGAATTCAAAATGTCATAGTTAACAGAAAATGCAATAGGTAAGCTAAGCTTGAATTGTTAATCGAGGTGGCCATAGTGTGATTATGAAAACACTCCTGGGCTCCTGGGGTAAAACATGACTCATCTAAGGTGGTCTGATGCTGTTCAGAGAACTGTATGAATCACGTCTCATGTTATTCAAGATATATAAAAACTGCATTTCATTTGCATGCTTTATCCCACACATTCTCCGGTTTAACCTTAAAAGCTTTGCATAAGTGTGTAATTATGTCTGTTTATTTCCTCCTCAGCTACAGAGCACTATCAGAGAACACCGCGACGGAGGCAACGCAGGTGGAGTCTTCAGCCGGTACAACATCATTAAGGTGTGTACTCACAAAACACACGCACACACGCGCACACACGCACACATGCACACACACACACTAGTTTTCTCTCTTTCTGATCACAAAGGAGCAGTTTGAAGTTAATCAATTTACAAAGAGTTAGTCAATTTTCAATTTGGTGTCTTGTTTGACTTTTGCAAATACATTTTAATTCTTAATTCACTCTTCATCCCTCCCTCTGTTCCTTTCTTCCCCCCGTGAATCTGCAGATTCAGAAGGTGGTGAATAAGAAGCTACGGGAGAGATACGCACACAGACAAAAGGAAATAGCAGACGAGAATCACAACCATCACAACGAGCGGATGCTCTTTCACGGTAAATTGACACACGATATCGTTCAGCGGGGGTGGGTTTCCTCTGCATACAGCAGGTACGGAGTATGTAACAGAACTGGCACCGCCTCCTGGGTGAGGAATGAACACATCTTCCTGATGTTGAGGAGAATGAATCTGCAGGAGCGGGTTGTCGCAAGTGATGTTAGCAGCAAAGACTAGCTGGTCATCCAGTAATTAGTCTTCAATGTGGACTTTCAGCCACAAGGCTCTGTCAGGTCACGGCCCTCGGGACTGCAGCCGAGTTCTGTTTCTTTTAAACATTGTAGAGCAGAAAATCCCAGGAAGTCGTCTGGCTTCTGTGAAGCCTGAAATGGTGCGTCTGGCACTGACGATCATATGTTCAAAGTCTCTTAGATCATGGATTTCCCAGGATAACGCTTAGTCAAACAGGATCTGGATCTTTCCTCCTTGTCTTATACATTTGTGCTTTATTTAGTTGTGATTCACTGTTTGGGGAAGAGAGCTGTTTGAGCTATTTATACAAATGGGAGGTGTACTAATTGCGGCAGATGCTGAATGTAGACATCAGAGACACTATGTTCTTATGATAACTTTAAATTATAATTGTTGGCTACTTATATTTGGGGCCTCTTCCAGTGGAGGCTCCAGAAATTCTGGAGTTAAGAAAAAAAAAAAAATATGTTGGGAGGTTTTCCAGGTGCCCAGAAAGAAGACATGTCCATAGTGTCCCTGTCCCCGTCCCCGTCCCCACAGTGGTAGTCTGCAGACACCGTATGTTTTTGTGGTGTGATGGAATACGTTCTTTCTCCTGCCAGGTTCTCCCTTCATCAACGCCATCATCCACAAGGGCTTTGACGAGCGACATGCCTACATCGGCGGCATGTTTGGCGCCGGGATCTATTTTGCCGAGAACTCCTCTAAAAGCAACCAGTACGTGTATGGGATTGGCGGAGGCACAGGATGTCCCACCCACAAAGACCGCTCCTGCTACGTGTGCCACAGGTGAGACGTCTTATTAGTTTAGAGAAAAAAAAAAACATCCTTACCATGGTGCCATGTTTCTCATTTCCTGTTTGTCCCAACAACTCGCTTCTTCCTGTGTGGAAGGAAACAACGACTAGTCAGTACCTGTGTCCCAATTCAATTTTACTTACTTGGCGGTCGTATTCCAAAGCTGCCGTTTTATTGACATCTATCGGTGCTTGTATCATTTCTTGCAAAACAGTAAAAACACATTGATTTCTTGTGTACTAATTGCAAAAACAATATACTATGAACATTTAAATATAGTATGTACTGTTATTATCTAGTATGGAATTGGGACACAGGTGGAGCAGGAATTCGGTGACCTTTTATCAACTAAAATCACTGTTGTGTGTTGTTGGAGGAAGCAAAATCGAGGAGCAAAATGAGACTTAATTGATATAAAAATTTACTGTAACATTATTACTCAGAGTAAAAAATTTAAAATGAAACAAATATTTATGTGACCTTATCATTGACAGCATCATTCTGTGCATTTCAGGCAGATGCTGTTCTGCAGAGTGACGCTGGGAAAGTCGTTTCTTCAGTTTAGTGCAATGAAAATGGCCCACGCACCCCCTGGACACCACTCGGTTATAGGACGACCCAGTGTCAACGGACTGGCGTATGCAGAGTACGTCATCTACAGAGGGGAGCAGGTCAGTGTGCACACTTTTTATGACCACAAACAGTCTGTTCATGTGTCGAAATCATCTGTGTTACATAATTGTTCGAAATAAGTAGTGTTGCGCCAATTTTCATTTCTCAATTATCATTGGATTATTATTCTTTTGATTAACTGAGTCATCATTTTATCTCTAAAAATATTTCACAGAGTTCAAGGTAACATCTTCAAATAGCTGAGCAACAGTCTAAAATCCAAATATATTCAATTTGCAATTCATGTTACTATTTTAACTCACTGTGCCTTGAAATAACTTACAAAAGCCCCCCAAAACACTTGAAAAATATGCAACTCGACTGTATACTACTTACGGTATACTTTTATTTCAGAGGAAAACATTGTAGCACTACATTTACCTGACAGAAAATGTTACTGGTTATGTTGCAGATTCAGATTTTACTCACAAAATATAAAATATGATGCATTATTATTCATTAAACTATCCAGCATCATATTAGAATTGAAAGCTCCACCTTGAACAGACGTAAAGTAAATTTAAGTAAATTGTGCTTATCATGCAGAACTTTTACTTCAGAAGGAAGGTTTTGAGTAGGCCTACTTCTTCTACCACTGCCAATACCAACATTCCCAGTTAGAGAGGATGAAAAGTAAAGCAAGATGGCGTTTGCCTGGGGCCCCCAAATCACTAAATCCGCCCCTGAAAAACACACCCAGGTCACAGTTACTTGCAGTTAAGAGACATCGGTGAAATACTAATTAAATAGTATAAATAATAAATAGTGGAGGCAATTTCCAAATAGGCGTATTAGTCGCTTGCTTTGGCAAAGCCACTGCCGTTATAAAGTAGACCATGGATTTAATTAACGGAGGCATTTTGCTGGCGGTTAAGTTATTAGGGTTATAAGTTAGTATCAAATCTGACACCAGGGAAAAACACATACAGGTCGCTGCTTTCTCATGGTCACACCGGTGAAATAGACTCTGGTTTGATTCTGCTTCTAGTCGGCTATTCGCTCGTGTTGAGTCCAGGGAAGTGAAGAAGAGTATGGTTGTAAAGTGAACGGCAGTCAATGAGCCACACCCGCTGTGGTCGACATGCTCATTTCAGTCTGCAGAGCCCTGAAGTCCCTCCCTCACTGCTACAGAGCGCTGTGGGCTTGTTTATTCAAAGTTTATTAATATTGAACATGTCGCGTGTCCAAATTCGACACTGCACGTCCTTGGGTCCCCAGCAATGCGCCTACCAAGTGTGAAGTTGATTGAACACACAGAGGGACAGAGATTCCTTGCTTCATAGTTAGACATACAGCAGAATAGCAGCAAATCCTCACATTTAAAATATATGCTGATTAATCGATTATCAGTATTATTTTCTGTTCTATTAATATATGCACGCACAAATAAGCCTAATATTTAGTTTTACTTAAATTTGATGTGTTCTTTGTCCACAGGCTTACCCAGAATACTTAATCACTTACCAGATTGTGAAGCCGGAGATTCTGGCCACGCCTGCAGCCACCTCCGAGCAGAAGTCCTAAAACGCAAGCACAGTTGGATCCGATGAAGGCCAGACTGCAATGGACTAGCGCCACTCTCTGAGAGGACACGAACTGGAGGGTGTCTCGAAACCTCAGATCCCAAATTAAAGGTCTCCCGAGCTGAACTTGGCGTGGGTGAGGTGAAACGTCGACCAGGCAGTAGTCAGACGACCCTCGGAAACAGACCTGGAAGTGTAGAAACGGGAGAGAAAAAAAGGAAAATGAGTATCGGGGTGTGATATATGCTCGGTCCAAAAGCAGCAGACAGCAAAATCTATCTGATTCTTTAATTAATTGGGTCTAATTTTGCAGGAGAAAATGCAAATGGTTTGATCAACATTTTCTGGAAGTGTCCCAGTAAGCTAGTTTTTAAATTTGCAGGCCTCTGGCTTGATCCTAAAAACAATTAAGAAAGCCATTACAGCAGGACACAGTCCAAAGCAAAACACAAATCCCCAATTTTGCACCTTTGCGCAGTGCTCACATAATCTACCCCCAGTTTTTAATGTGCTGTTTTGATATTGTGTCCTCTTTCGGCTTTGTGCATCATCCACAGCAGCAAAACAACACCCCGAGGCCACTTCCAGAAACAGCGATTGTCGTGCTGAGAGAACAGAAATCCAGTACATTTTATGTTGCAGCTTGTCACATTTTCACCAATGAGGCTCATGTAAACAAGACACAGCGCTCTGTGTTCGCTCACATCTTTTCTGCTGTAAACAAAGAGGAAAGTATGAAACAAGTGTGAGCAGAGAGAAGTAGAAGAGATTACAGTGGACAAATACCCAGAAGTCAATAAGCAGAAAACAAACAGGAGACCACAATCCACTGCTGCTATCAGTGCTGGCTGCAGACTTTCCACTACAGTCCATACCGGGACCATCTTTCTACATCCAGCAGTCAGACCAAACTAGTTCATGTCAGAGGACAGCTGCTGCCTGCACAACTTCAAATCCACACACGTTATTTAAAAAAAAAAAAAAAAAAAAAAGCGTTTTTGTTTACTTGGCAAGAAAATCCACATTTTTTGCAGAGCTAAATTTTAGCAACTTAAGCAAGCAGCAACATGAGACACCTGTCAATCAAGCCAACATGCCCTAAACAGAGCCTTAACTTCCTTTTAAACAGGGATGCAAACAACTTACTTTTCAGCAAATGACGCTTTTTTCACATCAATTTTGGTGACTTGTGTCAATCGTCCAGATTCGAAGAGGACTGTAGTCTGAGATAAGGACAGAGAGAAGGACTCGAGCGCCGCGGCTCGCAACGTAATCTCATAGAAGTACGTGAAATGATCGCAACCTCTTGACAGAGCATTACATGGTGGTGGCACAGATTGTGTTAAAAGTACGTGTCACCACCACCACGGCTGATGTGTGTGTGTTTGAGAAAGAGACGAAGAGAAGGTGGACTATTGCATGCAGTGTTTCTGTGAGTTATTAATAACTTACTCGGAACGCTGCTCTGTCACTTTTTGTCCCACCCACCCGAACTCGCGATATTTTTCTAGTAAGCTCACCTGAACTCGCCCATCCCGCGGGCAACATGATGATTGCGCAGTTAGCATTAAAACGTCCACTGAAAGCGTTGCTAATTCCGTACACGCCACACAGACGTTTATGGGCGTGATGAATGAACCAATTCATTAATTAGCCTATCTTTACATGGCGCTTTTAGAAGTTGAGTTGATTTAGTAGATTCTCATGATTTGAGTCAAGTGATTCACATATTTTGCTATTTTAGAGTTATTTTTGACAGCTTTAATCATTTAATTTCAAACCAATACATAGTCTAGATAAGACATTGGATTAAGAACATGTTCCCCCAACCATGTTTGTAATTATTAATAGCTATTTCCAGACTGTGTTTGCTAAAACGCACAAGAAGCCTAATTCTCCTTTACAACAATTCACTACATACAGTATTTACAATCAGGCAGGCAAACTCATTAAAATATGCATTAATGACGATCAGTGTAAATGATGGAATAGTGGCATTACAATATGCCAAAAGAACCAAATTTGGGTTTTTACAGCCACAATTTTGCTCCAGGAAGCATGCCCCCAGTCTGTCTACTCCAGATACGTGTGGAGTTTCCAATTTATTCAAGCATAGAGCACGAGCCTTCGTCACATAGGTATATGATATTACAATGTCACGTTGTTTTTTTTCTGACTTTGGGTAGCTCTCTCTTTATTCACCATACATGCGTTGAATCCCTGTTTTAAGGAAATCACTTATTTTCAAATTTTCCAATAAGACATTTTCAAGTACAATTTGAAAGCCGACTTTGAATGACTAAAGATTTCTTCAATTCAATCTAAGCTTTGATGTCAGTATCTAGCGGCCATTATATGAACTCCATCTGAAAGACCTTCCACATTAACTTCGATAGTCGATTGTTTCAGATCAAGACAGTCCAAACTTTCTTTTACTAGCAACCAGGAGGACCACAAGAGACCAGACTGCAACACTGTCATTATGTCCATGTAGAAACATACATACGCACTTGAGTCAATTGAGAAATATCATCACTAAACGTTTACCAACCAAGTTAAAAACAAACATTGAGTCAAGCTTTCTCTGGATGGTGCACTAGCTGTCTGCTATCGTAAAGTTTTGTTACATCATCTCCTTTAGTGTGTGAGTAGTCGCTGTTACCAACACAAGAAATAGTTTAGGGACACAGGACATGGGGTCCATTGCAGTTTAACATTCACAGTACATAACATTCTGCTACACATCTGGAGCATCGTTTTGTTTTTTTAATGTCTCTCACACGTTGTTTACATGAACCTGCTGCCATCTCGTCCCTTTCCGCTCTACTTGTAACTGTTGATGCCCCCTAGTGGTGCAACATGGGAATTGCTGGCTTCTAGTACTGAGTGTAAGAGAACAAATATACTGTATATCAGGAAGGCATTTATGTAGGAATTCATTTCTACACAGTGCTATTTTGTGTTTTCCTGAGGCCTATTCCATTTTTGTTTTCTTCCTTGCGTGTTTCTTTATTTTTCCGTTATTTGTATCTTTATATCTCCTGAGTTTACACTCCGCAAACATTACAAGCAAATGTGAAAAGTGACCCTAGTCACTGTATCTTAGCAAGCCATTCAGCAGGCTGGTCACAGGCTTCAAAAAGATATTTACATAACCAGAGATCTGCAGGTTCACTGAGGTTGAATATGACAAAGAGGACAGTGGATATGTTATACTTAAAGACGCTATCACATTTCTGTTTGTATTAACCATTTATAGTGACACACTAACATGTACGACAAACCTCATAATAACAGCAAGATTAGCAGTCTCCTCATACGTACTGTGCGCTTGAACTGTTTTTTGTTTTTTGAATATACTGACCATGTTTTTCCTCTTGAGTATTTATGATTTGTTTTGTATTATTAATGACATTGTACACTACACGGGACCACACACAAGTTTAGTTCCTTTCATGTCAAATCACGTCAGGTCAAGTCAAGCAGTGCTGAGATCTTTGAAATTCCTTGAAACTGTGTGGCATGGAAAGGGAAATGGCCTTAACCGTTTTTGAGAATGAAAACAGATTGCCTTGAAATCGCCTGGAAAACGTACTATGATGGGTTTACCCAAATCAGGCAACAGCAAAAAAAAAAAATAGCTGGTTAATATCTGTTACAAAATCTAAATATTTTTAGAAAGTCTTTTTATTACTAAATATGTTAGCATTACAGTGTCTGCCAATCAAACTCGGATTTCAGCTGATTTGCATTTTTTCAAGGTGAAGATGACGTTGGTCTGAGCTACGTGCAAACATTAAATCTCTGTTAAGTGTGAACTGAGCCTAAAATCTCAGATGAGAAATGCTCTCAAGTTAACTGGTAGCTCAGAATAGCCACCCCTGAGACTATTAAACTAAACCCTTTTTTTTGTCAGACTATTTTCAAGCCGTGAACATCAGCATTTTTTTGTCCCCTCAGTTTTGCAGCCCACACATTTGATAGCAATAGTTCATCCCAATAACAATGAATGATAACAATAATTGTTTGAGTAGCAGAACATTTCAGCAAATTACAAAGTGATTTATTACAGGGAGAAAGGAAATGAATTAAAAATTAAATTAATAAGTAGGCGGAATAACAATTGATGACTGAAGTAAAAATGAGAAAAACTAATAAGCTTGAAATTAAATTGTAAATGGCAAAAAAGTTTTTAGAGACGCAGCACTGGGACAGAGTTAAAGCAGTATATGGAGCTATTAAAAAGCCAGTCGGTTGAAGTTTTTAATACTTAACTGAAATATGACTATGGCAATGATTTCACCTGCCTTGCAGACATTTCTCTTACAAACATGTCCATCAAGTTATTGTTTTTCCTCAAGTAAGTTACAAACTGACTCCGTTTATAAAGCCCTGATTACATTTTTTAATTAGTGAATGATAAACAAAAGTTTAAAGTCAGTTTTATAGAGACCAGAATGATGTTTTTCACGTTTTGTTTTTTTAACACCTTGCGTGTTCTCCCTGATCAATGAGCACTAACTAAGGTTTCAGATGAAGTGGCAGCATCACTGTTGGCTCTCTTGGTATATACAGAGCAGGTGAAGTTAATGGCGTTGACCTCATTAAGGTCAGCAACAGTGTATGATTTATTAGCAGAGAGCCGTGGGCTTTGTTTTAAATGAGACTGTAAATACACTAACTCCAGATGGGCCTTTTAATGGCTCTTTTATGGATGATTTTGAGTTTATTGTTCTTGCTTTTTTTTTTTTTTTTCTTCCTTTGAAAGACTTTTCAAAGACTTTTTTATGTGATAACTATTTGAACTGTGTTTTAGCTGGCCTGTCTCTACTTATCTGTCTCAAGGGCCAGTCAGCCATCTTGTTGTAAATAGTTTGGAGGGGTGCGTGCGTGCGAGTGTGCGTGTTCAATCAATCCACGCCTCACCTTCTGACATGCCTTCTACCAAAAGCCACCAGTTGAATTAACACATTTCCTCATGAGTAATGTTTGACCTCCTGTTGTACAGACGGTTGTACAGAGCTGCTGACCAGCTGACATGTGGAACAGATAAACTTGTACAGAAGAAAATCTTAATAAAAGAACTTAAAGTGTAATTTTGTGTAAGTCTTATTCTTTCAACATACTATACCATGATTTTTTTTCTACATACTTTACTATGATTTTTTTTTTCGACATACTATACTATAACTTTAATATTTTTTCAATATAGTAAACTATGACTTGTTTTTCAAGATACTATACTACGAATTTGTGAATTCTTCATTTTTCTGACATACTATGTGATGATTATTTTTTCCACATACTATACTATGACTTATTTTTACCCATACAATACTATGGCTTTTTTTTAATTTTTTTGACAAATTATATGATTTTTTTTCCACATACTATACTATTGCTTTTTTATTTTTTCAACATACTATATGACTTTTTTAGACATACGATACTATGACCTTTTTATTTTTTCGACATACTAACTGACTTTTTAAAGTTTTTTCGACATACTATACTATGATTTATTTTTCAACATACTATATGACTTTTTTCAACATACTATACTATGACTTTTTACATTTTTTCGACATAATGTATTATGACTTTTTTTCGACAAACTATACCATTACGTTTTTTTTCCAAGATACTATACAATACATTTTTTTGTTGTCAACATACTATACTATGACTTTTTTTTGACATACTAACTAGGACTTTTTAAAGTTTTTTGACATACTATGATTCTTTTTTCAACATACTATACTATGACTTTTTTTTTTTTACATACTATAGTATAATTTTTTTCCAACATACTATACCATGACTTTTTAAATTTTTTGACTTACTATGCTATGACTTTTTTTCAACATACTACACTGACTTTTTTATTTTTTTTTTCGACATTGTTACGGCCACTGACCGTATTGATGTGTATTTATGTTGTTCATAAGTTGTGTGCAGGTAATATTGTGTAGCTTAATTAATGGAGAGTTAGAGCGCTCGTTTTTCTGAGGATCTGTGTTAATAGGTGCTGTTACTATTGGCTGGCCTTCGGTGACATCGCCGCTGCGGATTGGCTGAGGACAACGGGCCTGTCTATTTAGCTCCCGGGACGGCACAGCTGATGCAAGGTCAATGGCTGTCGGTATTGCTTCGATATTCCTTGCAAAACCAACTTTTTTATCAGTGTTTGTAGCTTGTACTTGTAAACTGTGTGTTAAGTAGTCAAGTGGGAACCACGTGTAATGTAGTGTAGCTAGCTCTATGTCTTGTGTTTGCCATCGCAATTTTCTGGTACATAGCTTTGTGTAAGACATCGGTAGCTTCAGTGTACACAGTATTATCTTTGTAAATATATCAGACTTTAATACCTTTTGCATGGACCTCGGTAGCTTTAGCGTTAATTGTACATATCTTTGTAAATATATCAAACTTTAATATATTGAAGCAGCAAAGGTGAACCGCCAGTTTATTTAATCTGTTTTCTCCTGTTTATGTTAAATTAGGAAGTTAGGCCTAGCCCATGTATTTTTGTTTGCTTCTTTTGTTATAGGGATTAGTCAAAGCTTGGCTCGGGGTTCCCTTTTGTGTTTGTAAATAGTTGTTTTATCATTGTGTGCAACAATAAATGTTCATTGTAGCATTTCATTCCCTCTCTATTTTTCCTTGTCTTTATATTGTGCCTCCGCAACCCTAGACTGGGACGAATTTTCCACATACTATACTAAAAAAGTCATAGAATAGTATGTCGAAAAAAAAGTCATAGTATAGTTTGTGGAAAAAATAAAAAACTCAGTATTATATGTCGATAAAAATAAAAGTCATAGTATAGTATGTTAAAAAAAAGTCATAGTATAGTATGTCAAAAAAAGTCATAATATAGTATGTCGAAAAAATTCTAAATTCATAGTATAGTGTGTGGAAAAAATAAAAAACTCAGAATTATATGTCGATAAAAATAAAAATCATAGTATAGTATGTGGAAAAAATAAAAAAATCATAGTACAGTATGTCAAAAAAAAAGGCATAGTATAGTTACTATACTTTGTCCCA
>CAKAOI010047830.1:473-24761 GCA_916701655.1 Sebastiscus albofasciatus
GTATCATATATCATCATATCGTATCGTATGCCATTGTATCGTATCCCATCATATTGTATCCCATGGTATCCCATCGTATCGTATCATATGCCATCGTATCGTATCACATCCCATCGTATTGTATCCCATCGTATCGTATCCCATCATATTGTATCCCATGGTATCCCATCGTATCGTATCGTATGCCATCATATCGTATCCCATCGTATCGTATCCCATCGTATCGAATCTCATCATATCGTATCGTATGCCATCGTATCGTATCCCATCGTATCGTATCCCATGGCATCTCATCGTATCGTATCGTATCATATATCATCATATCGTATCGTATGCCATTGTATCGTATCCCATCGTATCGTATCCCATGGCATCTCATCGTATCGTATCGTATCATATATCATCATATCGTATCGTATGCCATTGTATCGTATCCCATCATATTGTATCCCATCGCATCTCATCATATCGTATCGTATCCCATCGTATCGTATCCCATCGTATCTTATCTCACCGTATTGTATCGTATTCCATCGTAACGCATCGTAATGTATCGTATCTCATCGTAACGCATCATATCATATGTTATCATATCCCATCCTATCGTATCGTATTCCATTGTGTCGTATCGTATCCTATCGTATCGTATCCCATCCCATCGTATCGTATCGTATCCTGTTGTATCATATCCCATCGTAACACATCGTATCGTATCACATCCCATCCCATCATATCCCATCGTATTGTATCGTATCCCATCATAACGCATCGTAATGTATCGTATCCCATCGTATTGTATCATATTGTACAATAATTATACCCAATTACAACGTAGACCCCTGAATTTCCACCGTAATTGAGAAATGGCCTGGTAAGGTATTAATTAAAGGTATTAAAACCCTGACTTTTGTTTATATATTCAATTTTTTTATTGGCACAAAAGGTATAGTACAACAGTACAACTATCAAGGAGCTGGTATTTTACATACAGTATTTGGAACAAATTTGGGTAAATTGGTGTCCAGCTGACTCATGATGAGTCTCGTCAAAACAAAGAACAAGATATCCTTGAGACAGCGGTGAGATTATTATGTTTGAGGTCAGTGTTCCTGTTATTTTGTCCACCCTCTGTGTGCTGCGTTGTCTGATGATGCAGCAGCAGCAGCAGCAGCAGCCATGTTCCCATCCTGACCTATTTTCACCAGCAGCTCCTCCGTCTCTCTCTTTTTCTCTCTGTGTTGCATGCAACCTTTCTTCTTCATGAAGCGTTCGTCCTGGAGGTGTAGAAGAAGAATTCATAAGACGACCACAAAAACAACCACAACATGATCTGAAACTAGAGCTGTCAGTCGATTAAAATACTTAATCGCACATTGTTTTATCAGTTCAAAATGAACCTTAAAGGGAGATTTGTCCAGTATTTAATCCTCTTATCAACATGGGAGTGGGCAAATATGCTTCTTTATGCAAATGTATGTATATATTTATTATTGGAAATCAATGAACACAAAACAATGACAGATATTGTCCAGAAACCCTCACAGGTTCTGCATTTAGCATAAAACAATATGCTCCAATCAGAACAGGTCAAACTGCAGCCCAACAGGCAACAACAGCTGTCAGTGTGTCAGTGTGCTGACTGGACTATGACTTGCCCCAAACTGCATGTGATGATCATAAAGTGGGCATGTCTGTAAAGGGGAGACTCGTGGTACCCAGAGAACCCATTCACATTCACATATCGTCACCATCTTGCTTTTTGGCGTTGTCATCTTGGTTTTTGGCGTCACCATCTTGTTTCTTGCAGAACTTTTACTATTAACGCAGTATTTCTACATTATGGAAGTGGTACTTTTACTTAAGTAATGGATCTGAGTCCTTCTTCCAGCAGTTTGATAGTTAGTGTGTGGTTAACGGGCAAAACTATTGTTTGAAATTCAGCATTATTATTATTATTTTTCCCTTTTTATTAATAATAACAATAATAATAATAATACATTCTTATCTTATTCTCTTCTTATTGTAATAACTTCTTGCATGTGATGATCATAAAGTGGGCATGTCTGTAAGGGGGAGACTCGTGGGTACCCTTAGAACCCATTTTCATTCACATATTGTTGCCACCTTGGATTTTGGCATCGCCATCTTGGTTTTTGCCGGTTGACATCTTGGTTTTTGGTGTTGTCATCTTGGTGTTTGGCGTCGCCATCTTGGTTTTTGGCGTTGTCATCTTGGTTTTTGGCGTTGTCATCTTGGTGTTTGGCGTTGTCATCTTGGTTTTTGGCGTTGTCATCTCGGTTTTTGGTGTTGTCATCTTGGTTTTTGGTGTTGTCATCTTGGTGTTTGGCATTGTCATCTTGGTTTTTGGTGTTGTCATCTTGGTGTTTGGCGTTGTCATCTTGGTTTTTGGCGTTGTCATCTTGGTTTTTGGCATTGTCATCTTGGTGTTTGGCGTTGTCATCTTGGTTTTTGGTGTTGTCATCTTGGTGTTTGGCGTTGTCATCTTGGTTTTTGGCGTTGTCATCTTGGTTTTTGGCATTGTCATCTTGGTGTTTGGCGTTGTCATCTTGGTTTTTGGTGTTGTCATCTTGGTGTTTGGCGTTGTCATCTTGGTTTTTGGTGTTGTCATCTTGGTGTTTGGCGTTGTCATCTTGGTTTTTGGCGTTGTCATCTTGGTTTTTGGCATTGTCATCTTGGTGTTTGGCGTTGTCATCTTGGTTTTTGGTGTTGTCATCTTGGTGTTTGGCGTTGTCATCTTGGTTTTTGGCGTTGTCATCTTGGTTTTTGGCGTTGTCATCTTGGTCAGAACTTTCACTATTAACGCAGTATTTCTACATTATGGAAGTGGTACTTTTATTAAAGTACGGTAATGAATCTGAGTACTTCTTCCAGCAGTTTGTTAGTTAGTGCGTGGTTAACGGGCAAAACTATTGTTTGAAATTCAGCAATATTATTATTATTATTCCCTTTTTTATTATAATAACAATAATAATAATACATTCTTATCTTATTCTCTTCTTATTGTAATAACTTCTTAATGAGAGAGGAAAGAAGAAGACGTTCTGATACTCATTTATATTTTACTTTTCTCTAATCTTCGCTCTTTGTCATGAAATATTGGATCATTTTATATCTTTGGGTTATTTAAATGAAACCATGTGAGACGTTCAGACAGTAAATGTCTCGTTAGTCAAACTGATAACAATTGCGATACACAACGATGAGACACAAATACACACCATTTTC
Source organism: Sebastiscus albofasciatus (assembly GCA_916701655.1). Classification (NCBI taxonomy): domain Eukaryota; kingdom Metazoa; phylum Chordata; class Actinopteri; order Perciformes; family Sebastidae; genus Sebastiscus; species Sebastiscus albofasciatus. The sequence goes on from CAKAOI010047830.1 coordinate 3,720, forward strand.
AGTGTAAAAGGTCCAAAATGTTGGAAACATCTGAACCTCAAAATTGTACATGCTTGAGTAAATGTACTAGTGTGTTATTTTTCTGTTTCTGTGTGTTTGCAGAAAAAGCCAGAGAATATCTGCACAAAACGGGTCGCTTCATCGTGATCGGAGGAATCATCTCACCGGTGCACGACTCCTACGGAAAACCTGTAAGTCTCCTTTCTAACACTGCAGAGACACGGTGTTTACTGTCAGCCAGAGAGAACCTGAACACATCACAGAGAACATCATTTCAGCTGCAGCTCTCCTGCTTTCCCTGAACACATCACAGATAACGTCCTGCTACCCCTGAACACATCACAGATAACCTACTTCTGCTCTGCCTCTGAACAAACACACAACATCATGAATCATGAATGTTTCTGTGATTTTCAGCTGATGATTTATTAATGTTGGAGATTATTCACATCAATTATGACCTCGTTAATATGATGAGTCACCAACCCGACATCACAAACTAAAACACCACAGACTGATTCAGAGTTATTATACGTACTGTATATACTGTGTGTACTATGTATGCACATGTGGAGGAAATAATCAGATCCTTTACTGCAGAAAAAGTACTAATACCATACTGTACAAATACTCTGTAACAACAAAATACTGAGGCTACACCGTTAAATATACTCTGTTAGAATAAAAGTAATAATACCGTATTAGTACTAATACCTCTCTCTGTGTCTTTAGGGTTTAGTGCCCAGCAGACATCGTCTCACCATGTGTCAGCTGGCTGTCCAGTCCTCTGATTGGATCAGGTGAGAAACACAAAACTTATGAGAAGTTTAGTTATATTAGCAGATGTTTAGTTATATCAGCAGATGTTTAGTTATATCAGCAGATGTTTAGTTATATCAGCAGATGTTTAGTTATATCAGCAGATGTTTAGTTATATCAGCAGATGTTTAGTTATATCAGCAGATGTTTAGTTATATCAGCAGATGTTTAGTTATATCAGCAGATGTTTAGTTATATCAGCAGATGTTTAGTTATATCAGGAGAGGAGAGGTGTTTGGTTAATAGTTTAAAACCACTATTATGATCCTTTGGCTCTGCTGTGTGTTTTAAATGGGTGTTTTGGTCTGTGGGGTTTGGTGCAGGGTGGACCCCTGGGAGTGTTACCAGGACACCTGGCAGACGACCTGCAGCGTGCTGGAGCATCACCGCGACCTGATGAAGGTGAGGACACGTTTGTCATCATAGCAGAAGACATACTGTATGTGTGAATGATTTCTAGGTATTGTCTTCCTGTGAGGAGCTTTAATGACTGAAGTGCAGCTGCAGTGACTCTCCATGAGCAACGTCACTACTGGATGATTTAATAGGAGACTGTGGAAGTTCAATTTATTTGGATGTTTGTATTCTTATAAAAATGTTGTAAATGAGCTGTATACTTGGACATGAAGTTTGTATAGTATCCCTGTAGAGGTCTGGAGATTTAGATTATATATTATAATTTATTTTATTCCAGCAGTTTAACTTCTGCACTATTTTTTGTTTTGAATTCTTATTTTTACTTGCATGTTTTTCTTTTATACATGATGTATCAGCGTTGTTAGAGGAGGCCTGAAACTGTTCATGAAATGTTTGTTCATCAAAACATATTATAATATGCTGTAAATGTGCTCTATAGTTGTTTTTTCAATCAAAATTGCCCATTGTGAAGTGAGACAGGATGATTAGCCCAAAGTGGGACAGGGTGATTAGCCTAAATTGGGAGAAGGTGATTAGCCTAAAGTGGGACAGGATGATTAGCCTAAATTGAAACAGGGTGATAAGCCTGGATGGGACAGGATGATTTGCCTAAAGTGGGATAGGGTGATTAGCCCAAAGTGGGACAGGCTGATTAGCCTAAAGTGGGACAGGGTGATTAGCTCAAAGTGGGACAGGTTGATTGGTCTAAAGTGGGACAGGGTAATTCGCCCAAAGTGGGACGGGATAATTAGCCTAAAATGGGACAGGGTGTTTTGCCTAAGGTGGGACAGAGTGATTAGCCTAAAGTGGGACAGGATGATTTGCCTAAGGTGGGACAGGGTGATTAGCCAAAGTGGGACAGGGTGATTAGCCTACAGTGAGACAGGATGATTTGCCTAAAGTGGGACAGGGTGATTTGCCTAAAGTGGGACATGGTGAATAGCCTAAAGTGGGACAGGGTGGCTTGCCTAAAGTGGGACAGGATGACTTGCCTAAAGTGGGACAGGATGGTTTGCTTAAAGTTGGACAGGATGGTTTGCCTAAAGTGGGACAGGATGGTTTGCTTAAAGTTGGACAGGATGGTTTGCCTAAAGTGGGACAGGATGGTTTGCTTAAAGTTGGACAGGATGGTTTGCCTAAAGTAGGACAGGATGGTTTGCCTAAAGTGGGACAGGATGGTTTGCCTAAAATTGGACACTGAACATGCCATCATTGCACATTTATCCTGGAGTGTTTCCTACATTAATTAAGGTGATTTAAGCCTTTTAACAGACTTTCCTGTTAAAGACTGTCCCACTTTAGGAAATAAAGATTTGTCTGAGATAACTTGACATTAAGACTACTAATATATATACCATTTCTCTTATGAGTGTGATATCTGCATTTTCTTTTTTGGTTTGATTAGGACACATCCTGGGGATTTCAGAGTGGTACTGGGTTTGGATTTAATGTCTTGGCTTCATATCACAATATATTCCAGAAGTCTAAAATGCAAAAGCCACATTAGGCTCGTTCATCCTATATTCAGTTAATGTTAGCCAAAGTGCTAGCTTGCTTTGTTTTAGCCACCAACGTGAATTCATTAAGTGTTGCTGTTTTTGGATTGTTGTGTTGATCACGATGTTTTTGATCGTCAGAGAGTCACCGGCTGCATCCTGTCCAACGTCAACACGCCATCGACGACTCCTGTGATTGGTCAGCCACAGAACCAGACTCCGCCCATCTACCAGAACCACAACAACATGAATCACAAGCCCACAGCCAGTAAGTCCCCCCCACCCCCGACCCCCTTCATATTCATCACATAACCAACAGGAAAGTGTAGCTGTGGTCTTTATACATGAAGCCTCAGATTATTGATGGTTAATGAACGTGATCTCACGACTTCCTGCTTCCTTTCTCTGCTCAGTCAAAATGTGGGGGAAGGTCAGTGAGAGTTTGGGGAAGATCTGCTGCGTCCGTCCTCACATCGATCGCTTCACCTTCGTCGGTAAGTCGACACGACGAAGAGAGAACAGTAAAGTAAACCAGCTGTCTACTCCCACATCCAGCAGACATTCATACAGAACATACATTAATACAATCCTGGAGTTCCTCAGGGTTCTATTCTTGGTCCTCTATATTTAAAATGTTTTTTTGTCCACTTTGTGTGACCTGATGAATATCAGTCAAATATTCTGTTTGGTCTCCACCACCTCCTGAGGGAAATATCAGGTACAGGTAGCGTACAGAGTACCTGAGCAGGTAGTGATCAGATTACCTGAGCAGATAGGGAACAGAGTACCTGAGCAGATAGGGAACAGAGTACCTGAGCAGGTAGTGAACAGAGTACCTGAGCAGGTAGTGAACAGAGTACCTGAGCAATTAATTAATAATAATAATTAACACATTTACTTTTAGTTTATTAGTGCATAAATATCATGCAAATGTAATTAATGTATTTATTTATAATTTCTTTTAAAAGTTGATCATTTGGTTATGATTAAATATTGTATAATTATTGTAGACACACAGTAGTGCCTTTACTGTGTACACTGAGGATGTATTCCATTGTGTTGTGTTTGATTGTGTCAGATGAAAACGCTAACCTGGGGACCGCGATGAGATACGAGGAGATCGGTGAGTATCTGAATCCTGAACACACTCCTGTGTCGTGTTCTTCCTTCCTGCTTCCTGTCTGAACTCCTACTGGTTCGTTGTATCCAGTAAACATGTTGTTTACAGAGTGAACATGTTGTTTACAGAGTAAACATGTTGTTTACAGAGTAAACATGTTGTTTACTTAGTGAACATGTTGTTTACAGAGTAAACATGTTGTTTACTTAGTGAACATGTTGTTTACTGAGTGAACATGTTGTTTACTTAGTGAACATGTTGTTTACTGAGTGAACATGTTGTTTACTTAGTGAACATGTTGTTTACTTAGTGAACATGTTGTTTACAGAGTAAACATGTTGTTTACTTAGTGAACATGTTGTTTACTTAGTGAACATGTTGTTTACTTAGTGAACATGTTGTTTACAGAGTAAACATGTTGTTTACAGAGTAAACATGTTGTTTACTGAGTGAACATGTTGTTTACTGAGTGAACATGTTGTTTACTGAGTGAACATGTTGTTTACTGAGTGAACATGTTGTTTACAGAGTAAACATGTTGTTTACTGAGTGAACATGTTGTTTTACGGAGTAAACATGTGTTTTACAGAGTAAACATGTGTTTGACTGAGGACGTGTCTCTTTCCTCCTGCCTGTTTGTCGTCTGTAGAGTTACGCATCTTGCTCCTGTGTGGCAGTGATCTCCTGGAGTCCTTCTGCATCCCTGGTCTGTGGAAGGACAGTGATGTAAGCACACTGTAGCCCCGCCCCCGCCCCCCCTAACATGTAGCCCCGCCCCTTTGCTCTTTCCTCTGAACGCCATCGTAATAACCCGACAGGTCATTTCGATGCGGTTGACAAAGGAAACGCCTGCAACAAGAAAGCGTTAGCATGCAGCGTTATTCTTCCGTCTCACTGCTAACGGGCTAAACATCATGCTAATGTGAATGCTAGCTGTTAGCAAGAGACAACCAAGTAATGCAACGGTTCATAGATAGAACTGGTGGGACTCGTTTAAGGCTAGTCATTCGAAGGGAATTATTTTGAATTCAAAGACACAGTTTAGTAATTTGAGGGAACGTTTCAACAAGAATGTCCCCCTGATCATCCCAACAAGAGTTCAAATGCTGTTTTTAGCTGATAGTAACACCAAAGGTATTCTATACAGTACATGTGAAATCACAACCAATACTGACAAAACACCTTGATTCAGCCCCAACTTAATCAGTGGGTTGAGAACGTTAGCGGTTAGCCCTCAGTTGGAAACGTAACGGCAAAAATCAGTACAGTATTGCTGATATGTTCGATTCACTTCATTCGGTGATCAACAATGTGAATAGCTGATAAACCTACTAGTAGGTGTAGCAGGGCCCTACTGACCCACATCCATGAGGCTGATAACCGCTGATAACGGCCCATTTAATGACCCGCTAACAGTCTAACCAGCTGATCATGGATTGATTGGGTTATAAATGCTGGTGTGACTGGGACCCTTAAAGCCACAGTTACCACCTTTAGAGAGGTGTGAGGAGCGACTGAGGGTGGTGTTTCTGTGGTTCCAGATGGAGGTGATCGTGGGGGACTTTGGGATCGTGGTGGTTCCTCGTGATGGCGCCGACACAGAGAGGATCATGAATCACTCCTCCATTCTCCGCAAGTTCAAGGTCAGTATCACCGTTAAGCTCTGGTTCCTTCTGATATCGACGTTTAGCCTGTATGGAAGACAAGCGTTGTCATTCAGCCTGTATGGAAGACAAACGTTGTCCTTGTTTAGCCTGTATGGAAGACAAACGTCGTCGTTCAGCCTGCAGGAAAGACAAACATCGTCGTTCAGCCTGTATGGAAGACAAACGTTGTCCATTCAGCCTGTATGGAAGACAAACGTTGTCATTCAGCCTGTATGGAAGACAAACGTTGTCCTTGTTTAGCCTGTATGGAAGACAAACGTCGTTGTTTAGCCTGTATGGAAGACAAACGTTGTCATTTAGCCTGTATGGAAGACAAACATTGTCATTCAGCCTGTATGGAAGACAAACGTTGTCATTCAGCCTGTATGGAAGACAAACGTTGTCCTTGTTTAGCCTGTATGGAAGACAAACGTTGTCCTTGTTTAGCCTGTATGGAAGACAAACATTGTCCTTGTTTAGCCTGTATGGAAGACAAACGTTGTCATTCAGCCTGTATGGAAGACAAACGTTGTTGTTTAGCCCGTATGGAAAACAAACGTCGTTGTTTAGCCTGTATGGAAGACAAACGTTGTCATTCAGCCTGTATGGAAGACAAACGTCGTTGTTTAGCCCGTATGGAAGACAAACGTTGTCCTTGTTTAGCCTGTATGGAAGACAAACGTTGTCATTCAGCCTGTATGGAAGACAAACGTTGTCCTTGTTTAGCCTGTATGGAAGACAAACGTTGTCATTCAGCCTGTATGGAAGACAAACGTTGTCATTTAGCCTGCATGGAAGACAAACGTTGTCCTTGTTTAGCCTGTATGGAAGACAAACGTTGTCCTTGTTTAGCCTGTATGGAAGACAAACGTTGTCATTCAGCCTGTATGGAAGACAAACGTCGTTGTTTAGCCTGTATAGAAGACAAACATCCTCCTTCATTGTCCCATCTCATCTTGTTTCCAGGACAACATCACCGTGGTGAAAGATGGGATGAGCCACCCGATGTCCATCGTCAGCTCAACCAAGAGCAGGTGGGGATTAAAGTTTCAGTAAAGAGACGCTGAAATGTTAGAAAACCTGCTGCCTCAGAGCTTGATAGTGTGTAATCTAAACTCGTTTGCCTATAAATGGTACGGTAAGAGTTAGTGACGTAGGATAAAAAGAGAGTAAGACCACTCGTGGTGGACGGGTCCAACAAACTCCGGATTTTTAACCAGGAGACCCGTGTTAGAGACCGTCCTCGACGTTACGTTAGTGGCGTTACGTTAATGGCGTTACGTTAGTGGCAACTTGCGACTTTCAAGTTTTACCGGGCTGCACCGGAAGATACTGGTATCATATGAAACTAGAAAACCTGATGAATCCGTTGGTACCAACCATGTTGTGTGATGTAGTGGCGGAGCCCAGACGCTCCAAACATAGATGATCTACCATCGGTCTGCTCTGACGGTAACATTCAGATGTACGCCGATGATACGGTTGTCTATGCACACGGCAAAAACAAAGATGAAGCTGCATGAAAAGTGTCTAATATTATAGTATTCAGTTCTAAAGCTAGAGTGAAGATACTGGTATCAAATGAAACTATAAAACCTGATGAATCCATCGGTACCAACCAGGTCAGAGTAGCTGGTCATGAAGGAGGTTAAATAACGCTCCAAACTTATTTCTTATGTTGAATTTTGGCGAGGAAAAACTGTCATGTCCATGTTCAAAGGGGTCCCTTGACCTCTGACCTCCAGATCAGTGAATGTAAATGGGTTCTCTGGGTACCCTGTGAGGGTTTCTGGATCAATATCTGTCATTGTTTTGTGTTGTTAATTGATTTACAATAATAAATATATACATACATTTGCATAAAGCAGCATATTAGTCCACTCCCATGTTGATTAGAGGATTAAATACTGGACTAATCTCCCTTTAAGGTTCATTTAGAACAGATAACAAATGTGTGATTAACCATGATGAACTATTTTAAGTGACTGACAGCCCTAATATATAAATAAATAGATAAATATGTCTCCCCCCCCCCCCATCAGACTGGCCCTGCAGCACGGTGACGGCCATGTTGTGGACTACCTGAGTCAGCCCGTCATCGACTACATCCTGCAGAGTCAGCTGTACATCAACGCCTCTGGATAGACACAACAACCCGCCCGCATGACAACAGGAAGTACGGGGTTTGGGGCGGGGGGGTACCTACACCCACCATCATCTATATGAATACCCCCCCCCCTCCTCCCAAACAAACCAACTAACTAACTTCCCTCTCTGTCTTCTGTGTCAAACATATACTCTTCTTTGAGCTTTCTGGAGCGTTAGTGTCCCTCCTTCTGTTTGTGTCATGTGACGTTACCATCGGGGGGTGGGGGGGGTGATGTAGAGCAGGTATGGAGGTAAAATCTCTAAAAGGGCTGCTGAGGTGTATTTTTCCACTACGATGGTGACGGCGGCGTTTTCTCTGTTTGTTATCTGTCTTTATTCAAGTTTTGGGGGTGCATGACACACAGCCAGGCATGCTCAGTGTCCCCGGGGCAGATGGGAAAATAAACAAACAACTTGCGTTTAGCTAAAAGGCGACAGGGCCTCGCACACGACAAACAGATTCGTACGGAAAAGTTTATAAATGACCCAATTTTCTCATATTAATTCTACAGTTTTCTCTTTAGAATAAGGATGTAGAGGCGTGAGGCCCGACGTCGTCACAGCTGCGCTCCATTTCTGCAACAATTACGCTCAGCTACCGTCTCAGCCATAGATATATATATGTAGACATACTGTATACTGTATACATAGACATATATATATATACATAGACGCTGTATTGACTCCTGGATCGTACCTCAACGTGGGCGCCATATTGGACAGGGCAAGACTGGCCAGTAACCCTGTACTGGTGAACGGGGGAGCGGCTGTTTTTCTGGATAAAAAGCACCATAACGTCTACATTTCTCAACCGAATAACGAGTCATTATTATATTAAAGGGTTTATAATGTAAATTTATGATTTTAATCATAAATTTCCTATACTTTTCTCGCAAATTTCTGATGTCATAATCTCAGAGAATATTCAATCTTTTTTCTCGTAAATTTATGACTTTAATCTTCGGAGAATTTCAGATTTCTTTTCGCAAATTTATGACGTTATTCTCTCAGAGAATTAATAATATCAATAACGACCTAATAATTGATTGAATCCCAGCGTATCGAAGGACAGACCGCTGATCCAGGAACTGGAAGCAGTGACGTTAACGCATTTAACAGTTTTTATACCAAAATCAAATGTAACTTAACGTTACTCCTCGTAGATCATAAACCCTTTAACATAATAACGACTCGTTGAGAAATGTAGACGTTATGGTGCTTTTTATATAGTTAAACAGCAGCTCCCCCGTTCACTTGTATGTGTTTACAGGCCAGTCTTGCCCTGTCCAATATGGCGCCCACGTTGACGTATCGCTGCAACGCGCTGAAGCGTCCAATGTGGCGTCTACGTATATATGTCTATGTATATCTATGTATATATATATGTCTATGGTGTCAGCCCTCCGTCTCAGTCCTGCTGTAACTATATAACTGTACATAGTGACACACCGTTCATAGTTACAGGTCAACGGTTCAACCTCGGAGCTAAATTGATATCAACCTGCCGGTAACCATCACCGTTAAACTGACTACAAACGTGGAGGAGGATTTAAACACAGAACAGATCCGTATCAGGACAGAGGTTAGAGCTGAGATGATTTGACATGTTGATGATGATGATGATGATGATGATGATGATGATGATGAGCTTTTGTAGAACACATCCCCAGCAGGCAGCAGTGTTGTTGTTGTTGTTGTTGTTGTTGATGTTGGACTGTTTTATTTCTTCTTCATGTGCTCCTGTTGGCTCTTCTTCCTGTAGACTGCACGCTTAGACATGTTTGGTTCTGGCATGAACGTCCATCACTCGGTAAACTTTGATCTGTTGTGAACGTGTTTGCAAAAAAAAAAAAAAAAAGGAAAAGAAACAACACAAAAGGTTAAAATATATATATAATATATATATAAATCTAATATACAGTGGGGACCATCATCACCCCCGTCTGCTCATTTTCTATTCACTCTGTAAATCTACTGAAGGTCAGTGTGGGGGTGGGGGTGTGTGCCTGAGTGCGTGCGTGTGAGTGTGTGTGCGTGTGAGTGCGTGTGTGTGTGTGCGTGCATGTGAGTGCGTGTGAGTGCGTGCGCGTGTGAGTGCGTGCGTGTGTGTGTGTGTGTGTGTTGATTTCAGGTCTCTTTCTGTTGAACCATGTAGCTGAAAATGAACCCTGTTTTCTGTATTAATATTAATATTAATCTGCCTTTTGTTGCTCTGACTTCTTTTGATTGTAAACTGTAATGCACCCTAAAAAGTGAGGTGTCATCTTTAGTGTGTGTGTGTGTGTGTGTGTGTGTGTGTGTTTATAGATCAGGATCCCATAATATTAAAGGGGCTGTATGTAAGGTTTTACACGTATAAACATTTTTTATTGCCAATGTGTGAACAGGTTTTAGCCTAAAACATGAGACCTTGCACGTTTTCTGGGTTTCCTCTCTCGGCCTGTAGACGGATTTTAATGTGAAGAACGTGGGACGTTTTTTTCCGGGAAAATCCAAAGGATGTGATGTCATGCACGTTCGCGAGTGCTGTTACTCTCTTCAGCTTCGCTAACAGGGCTAACAGTGTGCAACGATAGCTAACGTCCGGTTAGAAATGGAGTCCAACAAGCCAAGCCTCGAGGAAGAGCGCCGGTCGTTGATCACAAGTTTTCATTTTTATTGGGACTTTTTTTCGGACATTTTCCGAACTTTTCTCTGACATTTTTGTTGACATTTTTAGGATTTTCTAACGTTTTTCAGACTTTTTTGGACATTTTGGGGACTTTTTCATTTTTCATTTTTTTTAAACGGAAAACGGACCCCAAGCTGGCAAAAGTCCTACTGGACAGGAAGCTGACATTACTGCCAAGCATGTGAAGTATATAGTGATATTGTGGTTTTAGCTGCTAATGTTGCTAATGTTAATCAACATGATGCCTGTCTATCACGTTCAGTCTCGTGTGCGTCGCCTCACTGTTCTGACTCTGCGTCTACGCAGCGCGAGCACAAGCGTGAGCAACAGGACGCTGACTGTCGTTGAATTAACGGCCACAAGTGTCGCCGTTAACAAGCTGATTCTGATTCTTCCATATGGTCCCTTTAATGTTATTAATCGTTAAACAACATGTTTCTAACTGACGACCCGGCCGATCTCAAAAGAAAGAGCCACTGTTTGGCTTCCATAACCTCTTGAAGCGCTTCATATAGAAAATATCAAATACATAAATAAGATCAAAGTATGAATAATGAGACGACTAAAACACGTCGTAAAACAGGAAAAAGTGCAGCAGGTTTTATTTGGAGGCAGTTATGAGACATATTTCTGCTGGTGAGACACGTTAAAGACAACAGAACGAGTAGAAACACTGATGTACTGTATGTACAGTTATAAATACAACACGCTTACATTCACACATACATACATCACATCATCATCAGAAAACATTAACACACAAATATAGTTTCATATACACAATATGCATCAAAAACAACGGTTAGATATGGGTTAAATAAGTGTATTTAAAAAAGAAGGTTATCGGTAGTCGTTATGTGCAATAATGTAAACGTAATATGTAGTTTATCTTATTTTAATAATGTTCTCCTCCGTACATGAAATCTATCATTGTGGTATTTACTGTAAAAACCAGGACCATCGAGCCCTCATGCTGCATTCAGGTCACATCTGTTTGGTTAGTCAGAAACTGATATGTACGGTAACTAACACAGGACATGAACGCAGCGGGAGTGTCACAGTGAGAGTTTGGTGATTTGACCCAAAAGCCAACAGCGACCTGGTGAGGTCCGGGTATCATTGGATAATCTGTGATTCATTTGTAATTTAAAAAACGTAAATCGACTCATTTTCATTTAAATCCCTTTTTTCTAGTTGTTCTAAGTTCTAACTTTGTTCTAGAAAGAGGCTCTAAAGTTGTTAAACTATTAATTACTGATATTTTTCTCATGATAATCTATGATCATGATCATTAATTGGTCTCCCAGCAGGACAAGCACTCAGAAGCTCACTGTCTTTTTTGAAATGACTTGTTTTATAAGCGTAGGTAGATTATTGCTTAAAAGGGTTTATTGTGGATCGGTTCTCTGTGGAACCAGAACTCGGCGGTCCTCAGGCCTCCTCGATGGGCGGGCTGTTTAAGCATTTTCTGGGGACGACCGCCAGGATGTCCTCCAGGTTAGCGATGTCTCCCAGGATGGTGTCGATGTCCAGGTTGATGCTGGTCAGCAGACGGCGCTGGGCGGCCTCCTGGTCCTCCATGTCCCGGAGACGAGGCTTCAGATTGTCCAACACGTCTGTCTGAGCGTTGGCCAGAGACGTCTCCAGCTGCTTCAGGCGGTTTTCATCCACAACACCGGGCTGGTCTGAGGAGAAGAAGAAGAAGAAGAAGAAGGACACTGACGGTAAGTCAACATGTTTCTGCTCCTCAGCTTCATGTTGAACCAGAGAGAACAGCTGAACGTACTCAGGTTGGCCAGCAGGCCGTTGATGTCTCGCAGCGTTTTCCCCACGGCGTCCCTGGTCTGTCTGGCGTTGTCGAGCGCAGCCGCCGCTCCACCGGCAGCCTGCAGAGGAAACATTCACATCATTCACCTTTTTGTTGGTGACTCTTTATCCACTGACAGCCAGGTTGTCTCCGCGTGGACACTTTACCTGCTTGGCGTCGGCCTCCAGCGTCTTGCCGGCGCGCAGCTCATTGCCGAGGTTTCCAACTGCACTCGTCGCCTTCCTCTTCAGATCGCTGGCATCCTTGTTCAGTTTGGTGGCTTCATTCACCAAACCGGCATCAGACGGCAATGTTCCCTAAAGCATAAAGACAGAGTGGACGTCAGACACTGGAATCAAACCAGTCTATGTGGACAGGTCGATATATTGACCAGAGAGAGACGGACTGCCTTCAAACCTGAAACCAGATAAACCAGATAAGCCATGTTGGTCTGGTCTATAGCCTGGAGCCATGACGCCATGCTGGTCTGGTCTATAGCCTGGAGCCATGACGCCATGCTGGTCTGGTCTATAGCCTGGAGCCATGACGCCATGCTGGTCTGGTCTATAATCTGGAGCCATAAAGCCATGCTGGTCTGGTCTATAGCCTGGAGCCATGACGCCATGCTGGTCTGGTCTATAGCCTGGAGCCATGCTGGTCTGGTCTATAGCCTGGAGCCATAAAGACCCTCTATTAGATCTTTTTTAGGACACGGCAGGGGAACCAATCAGAGATCAGCGTTGTGGGATGTGTCTCTCTTCAGCATAGCGTCATTACCGTTAGCGGTTTGTTTAAAGTAGAAGATGGGAGACCTGTTTCAACTTCTTCTGTTTACTCTGTTACCGTCTACGAGGGACACGGGGTCGGTTTCGTACTCGAGGTAAAATTACAGACCGAAAAAAACGGAAGGAGTTTTGCAAACACATCGGAGATCACGGAGGTTCCCAAATGAATGAATGAACTTCCGGTTGACGCATACGACGCGTTCGGTTTGGCATACGTACACAGAACTGTGGAGGCAAGGCGTCGTTGTGTGAGTTTACTACTAACAGGTGGATGAGGATTGGTTGTTACCTCCAGACTGTTGACCAGCTTCTCCAGTGGTACAATGGTTCCCAGTGCTTTGCTGTAGTCTTCAGTCACGTCTCCCAGGATGGAGAGCGTCTCTCCGTTGTTTCTGACGGCCTGCTCGATGGTGGCTTTGATGTCGGGAAGACGCTCGATGGCGGCGTCGGCCAAAACCTTGCTGCCATCGATCTGCTGGTCGAAACCTGCCGAGGAAGACGAGGAGGAGTCACATTGAGTCCAGAGTTTATAGAGAAAACAAACAGTGTGTCTTCGTCAGTCCGTCTGTCTACGGTATCTACCTCTCAGGGTGTTCAGGGCGGCGTCCAGCTCGTTGGTGTTGAAGCGTTTCAGAGCGCCCTCGGTGTCGCTCTTGGCGATGTTGACTCTGTCCAGCAGCTTGTTGAACTTCTGCAGAGAGGAACCACATTGGATATAACTCAACACAACAAAACTACGATCTGCACCGCAAATATGAAATGTCTTTTCTTCTTTGTGTGTTTGTGTCATTTTGTGGTTGGACAGCTGGTGACCAATCAGAGCACAGAGAAAGAAATACATCTGCATGTTGTCATGACGTAGTGACCACAGATATAGATATATATACTGTATGCACATAGATGCCGCGTTGGCCTTATGATCGTACGTCAACATCGCCGCTGTATTGGGGAGGTCAGGACTCGCCTGTAAACACATTCTTCTGGATCAAAAAGCACCGTAACGTTTCTCAACCCATTTCAACGAGTCGTTTGATATTCAAGTGTTTCTAATCTACGTGTCGTACTGTAGGTCAGATTCCTCCAACAAAAAATACTTTTGGTGAGAAGCTGTTCAGTAATGTTCTATTATATTCCTGGTCCTGGTTCATGGATCACCGGCCGGTCCGTCTGTTGACATGGTTTTAACACGTTTTCCTTTAAGAAAGATTCACATCAACAAACATTACAGTTTGAGTTACATCTTTACAAAACATTTGCTTCTGTAGATCATCAGATAAGAGCTAGCTAGCGTTTGACTCTTTGAAATTGGATGAGAAATGTTAACAACGTTATTATATTAAAGGGTTTATAATGTAAATTTATGATTTTAATCCCGGATAATTTCCTATACTTTTCTCGCAAATTTCTGATGTCATAATCTCAGAGAATATTCAATCTTTTTTCTCGTAAATTTATGACTTTAATCTTCGGAGAATTTCAGATTTCTTTTCGCAAATTTATGACGTTATTCTCTCAGAGAATTAATAATATCAATAACGACCTAATAATTGATTGAATCCCAGCGTATCGAAGGACAGACCGCTGATCCAGGAACTGGAAGCAGTGACGTTAACGCATTTCACAGTTTTTATACCAAAATCAAATGTAACTTAACGTTACTCCTCGTAGATCATAAACCCTTTAACATAATAACGACTCGTTGAGAAATGTAGACGTCATAGTGCTTTTTATATAGTTAAACAGCAGCTCCCCCGTTCACTTGTATGTGTTTACAGGCCAGTCTTGCCCTGTCCAATATGGCGCCCACGTTGACGTACCGCTGCAACGGGCTGAAGCGTCCAATATCTATCTATATATAGATATATAGATATATAGATATATATCTGTACATATATATTTATGGTTGGTGCTACTGTGGCTGGAAAGCTAACCGCTAGCAGGTAATATTGTCTATTGTCAGCTGAAACAGCTAAAGCTAGCTTGTTACGAGTTTAATAAGGTTATATGGTTGGACTGGGTTCCCATAATCCTTCAGTACCTGCTGGGCGCCCTTGCCCTTGGCCAGCAGGACCTCGGTGGCGGCCTTGTCTCGCAGCATGCCGTCCTGCA
Source organism: Sebastiscus albofasciatus (assembly GCA_916701655.1). Taxonomy (NCBI): domain Eukaryota; kingdom Metazoa; phylum Chordata; class Actinopteri; order Perciformes; family Sebastidae; genus Sebastiscus; species Sebastiscus albofasciatus. The sequence goes on from CAKAOI010047830.1 coordinate 18,738, forward strand.
GCGCCTCGAATCCTGCGATGTTCCCGTCCACCGCCTGCTTCACATCGTCCAACCTGGAAACCATGGCGTCCACCTGCCCCTGAGCATCATGGGAGAACAGGATAAGAACTCATGAGTGTTTCCTAAGGTCATGAGCACGCCTTGTTTTCTACACATTGTGACGTCTAACAGCAGCAGTCACCTTCGGGGATGATGGGATGTTTTGCTCCATGGCGGCGATGTCTTTCAGCATGCCGTCCGCCATTTTGCTCTCGTCTCTGGCCTCGCCGCTCAGCCGGGTCGCCTGGTTCTCCAAACCCTTCACCTGGGCTGAAGTCTTGTCATACCTGAACACACACGGACATCATTGGTTTAGAGCATCAACACAGATTTAGGATCGCCCGGTGGGCCACTAAGAGTCGGAGTCTCTACCACCGGCTCATCCATTGAACTCTACCGCCGGGTCATCCATTGAACTCTACCGCCGGCTCATCCATTGAACTCTACCGCCGGCTCATCCATTGAACTCTACCACCGGCTCATCCATTGAACTCTACCACCGGCTCATCCATTGAACTCTACCGCCGGCTCATCCATCGGGAAAGCTTCACCTTCTTTTCCAACAAATCAGGATCAAATTATAGAACAGCTTTACTGTAAATACTACAAGACCCATGAGCCTCAGCAGCCATTGCTAAGAAACACTGAACCGGCTGCTGAATTAATCCAAAACTGATCCAAAAACCATTCATATTTCTACATTTATCCATCGAGTTCTACGAAAGTCGACCTCTGACTTCCCTCTGCTCTTGAGATCCAGTTCGCCTCAGTTCTCATGACCCTTCCCCCCCAAACCCCGTTCTTCTCTCGGCGGGGTGGCACGGTGATCAGCTGTTGGCGCCGTCACCTCACAACAAGAAAGTGTTGCGTCCTCGATCCCAATCATCCCAATGAACAGGAGCCTTACGACCAACCTTAAGCTCCCGTTCATCTTTCGGTAACCGCCCCCGACCCCTTTTCATCCCTCTCCTTGACCCCAACATCACACCCAACTCAAAGCTTACCCAATCTTTCCCGCATCCTCCAGCCATTCCAAATTAATCTGCTCTTTTACGGTAGGCCTTCTAATGCCGTGGTCTTTGTTACTGAACATAATATTAAAACAGACACTGAGGACAAACAGGACTGTTACGTATAACCCGTTATCTTTCTGTTCAAAAGGAGGAGCTCAGCCTGGCAGAAGAGAGACTCACATGGTTTTCAGATCTCCGATCAGCTCTTTGACTTTGTTCTCTTTGTTCATGAGAGTTCGGACCAGAGCCAGACTCTTCTCCGAGTCGCTCAGAGCTTCGTTGGCGCTTCGCTCCACGGCGTCTGCCTTCGTCTGATGTCTGCGGGACGGACGGACAGGAAGTGATGAGGACACAAACATCTGACACGGTGTAAAGCAGAAGCTCTTCGTCGGTTTATATCGATTACACCGTTACATGATTACGATGGACTCACTTATCAGCTAGACTGCTGGCTGTCTGCGCCAGAGAGGACAGGAGGTTTGGACCCAGCGGAGCGTCTCCGAGAGGAATCTCCTGACAGGAAGGAAGAGATCAAGCAGCTGTTAGAGGAACGGACACCTGACAAGCATATCATCATCATTTTGTAATAACGTCTGATGTATGTCATGAAGGCAGCAGCAGAAACACATGTACATGTATGTGATGTGACATTGTGACTGTGTGTTCGTGTAACTGTGTTATCTTACAGCTGATCTGAGGTCGGCCTTGGCCTCTTCCAGTTTGCGTTTCATCTCCTGCATCAGACTCTGAACCTCGTCCACCTTCGTCTTGTACGTCTGCTGTCGCTGTTTGATTTCGTCGGCGGCGTCGGCGATGTTCTGGAGGTCCTGGCCGTCGGCCAGCTGACTCCTGCTGATGGACGACAGGCGGCCCTGTAGGTTCTTCTCCTGTCCTGTTGGACGCACGAGGAGTGACGTCATTAGTGTCAGCGTGTTGTCATCATACCTGTTATGAATCACTTCCTCATATGTTCTTTAAAATGTGTCAAATATTTACAACAAATGGATTAAATTATAGATTGAGATCTTCTTTATCACATAAACACAGAATAATGCACATTATGCTTATTATTATTATTATTATAAAACTACTGAGCGTTTTTTGGTACGTGTTCAATTTTAGCACGTCCCCAGTGCAAAGTAATTAACTTCTACAAGAACTATAAGCCATAAAATGATTAAAAAAACTCAAACTATTCTTTAATTATTATATAGGCCCTGTTAAACTCTCTCAAATTATATATACATACATATATATATGTATATATATACACCCCTCATTTGCATAATGAGGCAGAAATGCATTAAAAAAATGTGTAAAGAAAATAATACAGAAATAAATAAGTTTGGGGAAATGAATAAGAGGTAAATGCAAAGGGGAAATCATGCAGAAATAAATACATAAATACATAAATAAATACACACATTTAAAAATAAGTATAGAATAAATAAATTAAAAAATAAATTAAAAAAAAAAATTAATGCAAAAAATGTATCTAAAAATGAATAAAAATATATACATAAATAAATAAAAAAGTAAATAAATAAAGGAATTAATACAAAGATAAAGAAAGAAAGAAGCAAATTAAAACAGAAATATTAATGTATGTCCCATTTTATCAATTAATGCTGCATTTGTTTTTAATATTATTTATTTATTTATTTATTTATTTATTTATTTATTTATTTATTTATTTATTATTTTGGCAGGTTCCATCCTCCATAATTTCCCTCCGTGTTAGTGTGTAGTTTCTTGCCTCCCATAAAAAGACTACAATGCCCTTGGGACCATTTTCAGGAAGTGACATCCATGGACTTTCCCTCATGTCTGATGATGTTAATCTGTTTCTCTCTCTTCATCCTGTTCGGCTAAATTATGAAAAACAAACATGAAAAATCCATCTTTTTTTAAAGTTATGAGTCTGAAATGTTGCTTCATAACAGGAGTGAGCCCAACGAGAGCTGTTCTTCAGACAGGACGGTGTTAGTATGACGGCGTAGAGCACGCGGTGTGTTACCTGTGAGCAGCTCGGTGTCGTACTGCAGGTTGTCCACCAGCTCCTCCGTGGCTCTCAGAGCAGCTTCCATCTCGGCGCTGTTGGCCGGTTTCAAACCTCCGTCCGCGCCTGAGAGCCGAGTCTCCAGCGCCTTCAGTTTGTCAGCGTAGGCCGCCATCTGAAACACAGACCTCAATGTATATGTTGTTTCCAACCCGAGTAAACCTGATGAGTCCATCGGTACCAACCAGGTCAGACCAGCTGGTCGTGAAGGAGGTTCAATAACGCTCCAAACTTACACTCAATGTTGGAGAGGAAACACTGTCATGTCCATTTTCAAAGGGGTCCCTTGACCTCTGACCTCCAGATATGCTAAATGCAGTACCTGTGAAGGTTTCTGGACGACATCTGTCATTGTTTTGTGTTAATTGATTTACAATAAGAAATATATACATACATTTACATAAAGCAGCATATTAGTCCACTCCCATGTTGATAAGTCGATTTATTTATTTTTTATTTATTAAATTTTTTTCTTTTCCATTTTCATTTATTTTTACATTTATTCGTCTATTTTCTTATTTTACATTTTTATTCTTTCATTTACATTTTTCAATGTATTTTTCTATTTTTGATTTTTCATTTTCATTTTAATATTAATAATCTATTCATTTTTCCTCAAGTTTTATTTTTCATATTTATTTATCTATTTATTTGTTTTTTATATTTATTTTTGTATTTATATATTTTAAGGTATTTATATTTGTATATATATATATATATATATATATATTTAAGGTACATTTTTAACAGATACAAAAATGTGCGATTAGTTTGTGAGTAATTGGGATTAAATATTTGAATGGATCGACAGCCTTAATATGTTATATATGTTATATATGTTATATATGTTATATAACATTATGCCAACAACTGTTTGTTTTATTTAATTGTTATTTTGTTTTAAATATTGTTGACGCTGGAATGTACGACAGCTTATTACGGCTATTGCAGGTAAAAATAAATAAATTATGGAGGCCGGGGGAAGGGGGGAAATATTCCGGGAAAAAAATCAATTTATGAAATTAAAGTCGTAAATTTACGTGGAAATAAAAATAAAAATTGTGTTGTTTTTTTCTCGACAAATCTCCTTTTAAGGTTAATTTTCAACAGATAAAAAAACAGATAAAAAATGTGTGACTAATTTGTGATTAATCGCGATTAGCTATTTTAATCGACTGCCATCCTTAATATAAATAGAATTAATGAAACATTATTCAAATGTTTTCTGAATCATTGTTTTTTTTTTAAATTACTTTATTTTATTTATTTTTTAGAGGGCGCCCAGCGCCTCAAGCTTCAGTTTCATCCAGCTGAAACTGGTGAGTTTTTTGTACCTTCGTCTTGATGGGGCTGAAACAGGAGGGACAGTTGGACCTTTGGCACTTCAGACCCTCGAAGCCCGGTCGACACCGACAGCGGCCCGAATCATCACACTGTCTGGACTCAGAGCCCTGAAAGTCACAGTCACACGCTGGTCCACAAAATAGAGAGGAAACAACCGTTAATAACCTCACACTACATGTCTTATAATAAACTCACACTACATGTCTTATGATAATAACCTCACATCACATGTCTTATAATAACCTCACATCACATGTCTTATGATAATAACCTCACACTACATGTCTTATAATAATAACCTCACACTACATGTCTTATAATAATAACCTCACATTACATGTCTTATAATAATAACCTCACATTACATGTCTTATAATAACCTCACATTACATGTCTTATAATAACCTCACATTACATGTCTTATAATAACCTCACATCACATGTCTTATAATAACCTCACATTACATGTCTTATAATAACCTCACATTACATGTCTTATAATAACCTCACATTACATGTCTTATAATAACCTCACATCACATGTCTTATAATAACCTCACATTACATGTCTTATAATAACCTCACATTACATGTCTTATAATAATAACCTCACATTACATGTCTTATAATAATAACCTCACATTACATGTCTTATAATAACCTCACATTACATGTCTTATAATAATAACCTCACATCACATGTCTTATGATAATAACCTCACACTACATGTCTTATAATAATAACCTCACATTACATGTCTTATAATAATAACCTCACATTACATGTCTTATAATAACCTCACATCAGGTTAGTTATCTTATAATAGTAGTAAAGCTGCCTTTAACAGGGAGGTCTGTGGGGATTGACTCTCTTTTGGAGCCTCTGGTGGCCGTTAGAGGAACTTAGAGGCACTTTTTTATTATCAACTAATCAGCGACTTCAGATCAGAAAATGGCGACCAACGGCGTCCTGACTTACGTTTGCAGGCGTCGGTGACGAGGCCGTGGTAGAACCCCGGCAGACAGGCCTCGCAGTTCGGTCCCCTCGTGTTGTTCAGACATTTCAGACATTCGCCGGTGATACTATCACAACTTCCCGCCACGCCGACGTCGATGTGTCCGTTACACTGGCAGGGCCTGCAGGTCGGCAAGTTATCGCCCCGTATGGGACCGCTATGGAAACCCTCCTGACATTCGTTACAGCGAGTACCTGAGGGACACACACGTTGACATTTTACTGATGATTCTGGACATTTTACAGGGAACTCTGAGGATTACTATCACACATTGATCTTATGATAACCTCATGACATCATGTGATAACCTCATGACATCATGTGATAACCTCATGACATCATGTGATAACCTCATGACATCATGTGATAACCTCATGACATCATGTGGTAACCTCATGACATCATGTGATAACCTTTCATGACATCATGTGATAACCTCATGACATCATGTGATAACCTCTCATGACATCATGTGATAACCTCATGACATCATGTGATAACCTCTCATGACATCATGTGATAACCTCATGACATCATGTGATAACCTCTCATG
>CAKAOI010047831.1:4674-22589 GCA_916701655.1 Sebastiscus albofasciatus
CCCCCCCCCCCCCGCCTCCACCACCTCCAAATACCCTCTTTAAGAAAGCTGTCAGTCTCCCTAAAGTTAAGGGCTCCCACTTTACGGAGAGGCAGCAGAGGTGAGGTGTCAAAGGTTAACTGCGGCTCTTTGGGCTGAGACGAACTTTGATGACAAGTTGTGTTGCAAACAGTGGAGGTCAAACAGACCCTGGTTGAACTGTGGGCTCTTCATCACTTTAACTGCAGGAATAACTATTCATTTGTCAAGTGGCAAACAGGGGGGCTTCATGTGGCTGGCACCACGACGCATGTACAACCTGTGGGAGTAGTTTATTATTTTCAGATTCAACAGAAAATAACTTTGGATGTTTGTAGCTTTTTTTTCACTGAAAAATAAAATTCCCAATTTTTCATGCTTTTCCTTAAACAATCAATTATTGCATTAAACGCTAAACGGATTAGTTGATAAGACAAATCAATAGCAGCGTCTATTTTCAATTTTTAAAAAATACACACACACACTCAAGGGACACAATGTTGCATGTGCTAATGCGTGGCCTGTGATTATTGATGGGCCATTTGCAGACAGCCTTAACTGCACAATATGTCTCGCCATTACTTTCCTGACCTCATTCTGGCTTGGGGACAACATTATTCATGTGAGAGCCGGAGGAGAGGAAGAGAAAGAGAGATGAGACCTTTGGGGGGAAATGGTGTGAGTGTGCTGGAAGTAACAGAGGTCTGCAGAATTACCATCAATAACCCACCTCCCCTCCTTGTACATAAAGAGAGGAGGGAAGGTGGGATGAAGGGAATAAGGAAGTGAAGGAAGAGTGACAAGGGTGCTGAAGCGGGGTCAGGGAAGGGCAACTTAAGAAAAAAAAGCACAGTCCAAATGCTATTTTTAAGTTCCTCTTTCCTCCCCTCTCCACAGCTTGGGGTAATTTAAGAGTGTCCAAACCCAGACAGTGTGAGAGGGAAGAAGCATTCATCACCGGAGGAAGACACCAGTGTTCACAAGGAAAGAAGGATGAGGACCCCAAGAGAGGAAAGAGGGAGAGGGATGGAGGGAAGTAAGATAGGTCGAGATAGAAGGAGGCACTGTTGGCTTGCATCACTGCCCACTCATGTGCCTCTTTCTTGGGATGTGCATCTTTGGCTGATATTGTATTTAATGAGTGTGTGAGTGAACTAATGCACATGACAGGGCTGTAGTGCTTAAGACATTCATGAAGACTCTACTGATCCAGACTCATCTGGTTCCTCCCTATCTAAACATATCTTTGAAATTACTTTCTATAGCTATTTAGTTATTTTCTATCTAGTGAAGCAGACTGATGATAAACAATCAGCTTATACATTATGATCCTCAAACCTCTCAATTTGTCAATTTTCTTTGTTTGTTGGATGTTTAAGGGCACTCTTTTTAATTATATGATATTATTATTATTGTGTCATGCATAAATAATATGCCCAGCCCAAACGGGCTTACAAGACACCATTATTTAGACAATAAAGAAAAGACAAAGGCAGAGGCAGGGTAGCAGTATAAATTACAAATAATACTAGACAAATAAACCTCCTTGACATTTTTTGTTAAGCTTGACAAACAAAAGGTAGCCAATTTATAAGCATTAAAATTAAATAGCTATTCCATTTTGTCATCATGGAATGCCACTGCTTATTATGTATTCTGGTCTTGACCTTAATAATTGAAGATCACGCCACTCCATCGGACCAAATATAAATTCAAACTGTACATGTATTTAGACTCAGGCTTAATTAACATGGCCATGGCTACAGTATAACCCTGGTACACACCGCTGAACCAGACTACTTCTCCTGGACTGCAAATGAGCATTTTTGTGAGATTGGGATTTGCGATCAAGGTCCTAAATAGTGCATATTTTGATTATATTCAAACCTTGGACCACACCAGGATGGACATGGTCAGTAGGCCAAACTTTCTATTCAGACAGGCCATTGGAAAAAGAATGATAGCTAGACTTGTCCTGCTACTTTTGACAACAAATTGTGTATGACTATTGCAAAGCTTTACCGGTGCAGACCTGAAACTCGTCATAACTTTAATAACTCAAATGTCATGCTTTTAATTGAAATTCACTTCACACTAACGAAACTCATTCTGAAGTCATGATAACAGTACAAACACATGATGGTAAACCTGAGGAGCTGAGAAGCTTTTAAAGTTTCTATATTTTCATACAGATAAGTTATATGCACATCAGTCAGTGGCTGCACTACTTCACGTCTTCATAATGGTGCTGCACTGCACATTATGAGCAAAGGATCAATGTGGCTTTTTCCATACATACGGCTATATAATGGCTTTTCTGCCTTTGCATGTGACTCAGATCTCATGTTTCCCTGGCATTTCTAACTAGAAATAGTAGCATTGTGTTGATTTTTTTAACTCAAACCCAAGCTCAAGTTAAATCCCAAAGAGAGCAACTTACATGTGACTTGACATTTGAATCCTGTGCCAGTCAGATTGGAATTTATAGTAGTATTTATAATAGTAAAACTGGAATGGTGGACACAACGAGACACAGCAAGGAAAAATAAAACCAAACTCTTTTGGTAGTTTAGAAGGCACCTCATTTCAGTTAAAACTTGGCTCCCATCAAAACAAAATGTGTTGAGGTAACATTTAGTCTTCAGTAAACACATCTGTTTTTGACATGACAGTTGCGCGGTATTGGTGTCAGATACAGTATGCAGTAGGTACAAGACATGTGACATGTTTGAATAGCAGAGTTCAGCATGAGGCCCTGTGCTGAGAGCGTGGCCTTACGTCAGGTGTCAGTTATGTAGCCGTTGTCAAATCTTGACGTAAAGGATAGGGTTTGAGAGGCACAGAAAGAGATTCCAGTGCACACTTCAACAGAGAAGATGAGATTACCCTGCTTGTCAATTGCTGCTCACCTGTCTATAATCAGGATGTCAGGTGCATTGTAAAAACTGATGGGTCTCATTGGTTTTCCAGTGGAGGAATGTCCTAGAGGCTGCCTTCTAACACAGCAAATTAAAACATGTCATACTCATGTTAGCATCTCCTAAAGCAGTCATGCAGAGAGCTTGGTGATTCCCACCGATACAAGACATGTCATGATTACATTACCGTTATTAGCAGGCATGCATGACTGGTTGTGACAAGTGGGGAAAAGGCACACCTCAGAATTAAGGCCACCTCCTGTATTATTTGTCAGACTTTAACTCCTTCATATTGTTAAAATAGAGATGGTTTATACATGCATAGTGGGTGGTTTCATTCTCCATTGTTTTTTGTAAGCAAGTCACAAGTATGTTGGCCACAAGAGAGGATTTTTCTCTGGAAATGTTGCCCTGTGAGTTCGTTAACTGGGCCGCATTCAACACAAATGAATGAATGCACTTTTTGATACGAGCACATGGCATCCTTTGGTGCCAAGAAACAAAACTAATGTGGAACTTCCAAAAACAGCAGTTCCTCAAATGGCCACTTGAGTCTGGCTCCAAAAGCGAGTCAATCCCCATAGACACCCATGTTGTGTGCAACTTTACAGCAGAAACAAACATGTCTACAACCTAGTACAAAAAATGGTTTTGATCTCTCTAACTTATTTCCGTTCATGACAATGACCTTACGGGGGGTGAATTCTTATATAACTCACCCGTGTACATTTTATTAAGGCTTAAAGTTCAGCATAATTAAGGCCGTGGCTGCTTTGAGTGACAGGTGGGTGCCATCAGGTCGCTATAGCTGCTAGCTGTCTGCTCTGCTGCGTGTCTCGAGCCTGCCTCAACTCCACCGACAATCTTTGATCAATTTTTGGATTAGCCGGAAGCTAGGCTGTGTCGTCACGGAGCCACCCACTTCACAAACAACAATATATTAAACACAAGCAGCGAGGAAACCTAAATTATGTTAGTTACTCTGAATCTAACTTTAACAGGTCAGTGTTCTCCTCTTTCGCTTTCCTTCAAAGCCATCTTAATGATTGCCAGAGCTCATGGGTGGCTTTGCCTTGCCAAAGAAGAAAACTGCATTAAGATAGTCCAGTGGGTCAGCACGCTTGACCGCAGTTTAAGCCTACTGGGGAAATCCACCCATGTGTAGCTTGTTGGCTCTGACCGGCTGCCTGGCCTTGTGCGCCACAATCCTAAATCCCAAATACCTAATCTGGCCAATGACATGACACCGACTTTTAATCTGCCTGGGGTGTAAAACGAACAAAGGTGAATGTCAATCCTTCCCCCCCGTCATCCAGTTCCAAACCTGGACACATAAGGAAATGCAAAAAGTGTCTAATAGCCACAGAGCAGTTTTGAAAGATTGATAGGAAGGGGAAAAAAGGAAGAATTGATGAAGTTGAGGTTGAAAGGTGCCTGATGTTATGTTGTGTCACTGTTGTTCCTGCTTCTTTCCCTCTCTTAGTCCAATTAGAAACTGGGTCTTGGCTCGCGTTGCTGGCAGCACAGTGTTAACTTAATGTGGCGTGAAAAAATCATTATGCCACACTACAGATGGGCCCAGCCATGCAGAGGAACCTTTGCGCTCCCTTCAGAAAGCCATTTTAAGCAGGGGCACTAATAAAACGGAGACCTGACCATTTGCTGATGACAACGATGTGTAACAGGGCGCCAAGGGTAATGGGAGAGAGAGGGGCTGAAGGGGAGAATGAAAGAGTTGAGTCACAAAGAGACAGCTAAGAGGGGAAAGATTAAGAAATTAAAAGTAGACATACGAGAGGCCGACGGTTAAGCCAAGTTTACTCAACAGCAAAGAGGAATGAGTGGTGCTTTCTAATGGGTTCAGATTCACAGTATTTCTGCCACCCCAAAAGAAACATTTAGTTTTTCTTTTGAAGGGCTCAAGAGGTCAAGGTCTGTGTTTGATTCCCATCCAAATCCAAGTATTGATCTGTGTAATAAATCCTTCAAAGCAGTTTTAGGAGGGCAAAAGAAATCCTCTGCTTTCTCACAAACACCAGCTCTCTTTCTGAGATTCTCCTAAAACATTTCTTCTGTGAAAGATGGGGCTGGGAAATCAAAGACAGTAAAAAAAAAAATGTAGTAAATCAGAAGTGCCCCAAGGCAGGAAATAAAAAAAAAGAATCCTTTGAAGGTTGCTGCAGATGGTGGCTTCATGATAACCTTTTCACCCTTGTGCCCTTGGGGTCCAAACAGGCGAAAAGCATGTAAACATGTTTTATTACAACATAAAACTCTGAGGAGGTCGTTGCGTGTCTGGATTTCCTTTAGGACTTTTTATTTTACCAGAGGAAGGCATGTTCTCTCTGAGCTCTTAAATGCAATGACCGTAAACATGTATGACTGAGTGCATGTTAATGGCAAAGAGGTTAGGGAGTAATGGACTGAGTGAAGTATCACATTTAGCTGCTAGCAGCCTCATGGTGGTGATATTATACATGGTGGATTGTGGTTGGCTACTTCCTACTTAATCTTGATCTAACGTCCCTGTAGAGGCACGGATGGATGTCATTGGTCATTGACTGTCGAGATCAGTCACTTTCTTAAAGAGCAAATGACACAAGATGAGCTTGAAAAATTGAGAACTATTTAAATATCTCAAAATGTGAGCGGCAGACAACCAGACTACTTGCCAACCTTGAGACCTCAAAAATAGTAGGGGGGTCTCGGGATCCTCCCCCAGAAAAAAATTGGTTTCAGAGACTTTGTTTTCTGCATTCTGGTGAGTTTAAAAAAAAGAAAATAGCAAAACAAGTATTTACAGTGCAAAAACATTTTAATTTTAAATATTTTTAATTTTACTTTTAATTCTCAAGAAAGAATACATAATAATTTGCCCCCCTGGCGTGATCTGTCATAAACTCATTTCAGTTTTTATTCATTCATTCTTTGCCCCTGCTTGAGTTTTTATTTCTCTTCGTACTCTCCATTTCTCTCACTTTCTGAAGGCCCTTTCAGACAAAACTCAACAGAACCACTGCCCTCTGAAACCCATTATTTCCAACTGGTTTGCACCACGCCACGACCGCCTTTCGCTGCTTCGGGCGCTGCACATTGTGATGTGCGGCGAGCATACTCAAACCGAGTTGTGTCGCAAGCAGCTCCCTTCTGCCAGTAAACAACATTAGATGTAGCTGTATTGTTGTCTGGGTGGAAACAGTAAGGCTTATACACGCTGTAAAGTGCAAGAAACGGAAATAGGGGAGAATTGTGATCCCAGGAGGGCAATGAAAAACGAGATTCTCAAATCAAGAGGTTTGGCAAGTGTGGACACAGGCTGATATTGAATGCAAGGGTATGGAGACATGTAGTGAAAAGACAAGACATTTAGATTCAACTCTGATGACTGTTGTTCATGTTCATTCAAGTTCTGATATTCCCACCATGACCAAAACCTTGCCCTTGCTGTACAGGATACCCTTAAACAAACATGTTTTAATGCCTTCAATCCGTGTTTCAGAGTTCAACCCTATTTTATCTTGTTTTTTATTTTAAGAAAGTTTGGTAAAACATTATTGCAAAGTGTCCATTACCTGTCTAACCACAAGGCCTTGAGACACCAGTGTGCTTGGAAAAAAAAGAAGGATGTTAACCAGCTCACTGGACACTGACACATTTATTACCCGCTTGTTTCTACAAGAGTCATGTTTCTGGCTTTTTACAGCATTTGTTTCAAGACACAAGGCCACGTAATTCCTCCTAAACGGACCATGAGAAATGCTTTCAGACTAAACAATCCAGTATAGAAATGTTGACCAGTCATAAAATGCAGCCTTTCCCTGTTTGGGAAAGTAATGGTTTCCTGAGCTCGAGATGCAAACATGATATGAATCTGAAAGTGCATTTGGGATGTTGGAGAACATAAAATACTTTGACCATGATTTCCATTTAGCAATTTATTTTGGTTTCAGTCTCTTACAAAGGTTCACCTACCACTTAGTGCATTATTTTATGGTCAACTGAAAGCCTCTAACAGCGATTGCAACACTGAACCACATGCTGATAAAGTTAAAATCATTAGCGGTGATATTGTTGTTAGGTGAAACCACCGCGGAGAAGAAAACATCCCAAAGCCCCAAACAATTATGGACATATCGCACACAATCCCCATGTAAACAGGAGGGAGGAATGCAGCGTGACTGCTCTCAGATATGGATCTCGAGAAGTCAAATCCCACATACTATACGCAGGAGAGGCAGATACAAACCACTCTGCATACTGGAAATGTTTAAAGTTAAGCGCCCTTCACAGCGGTAGGTCTGGATGGAGTCCATCTGAAGGTATAAAGCTCCTAAGGGTCTGCTCTGACCCTGGGTTCTGTCACACCGTAGCCTCCGAGTTAACCTTTTGTTTTATGCCCTGGTATTCCATTACACGTGTGCTGTGACGAGGTAGAGGAACAGCAGACTTGCAAGTCAGGGGAGTGGTTGACATTTTGCTGGTTGTTAAGGTTTAAACAGCTTACCCGCAGGAGGCAGTAGATAGAAAATGGGAGGCTCCGGCTGAATTGGGATGACCCAGAAGTCATTTTGGAGCAATTCACATAGCGTCGCTCTGCATGCATAAGTGAAGAGACCTTTTGGAAATACTAAAATAGAAAATGCCAAGACGTGGCGATGCAGTGCTGATACATCACTGCTGAATTTCATGATATAACTTCTTCATCAGGGTCTGTCACAATGCATCTCTTAACTGGAAGACATACTGCACCTTATTTGGAATTAGCATAAAATGAACTTGAACTCAGAAGAATCAATGAAAAAAAGCAATGAAAACAGCAGTAATGCAGACGTTTATGATGATTTCTCTCTCAAGCACACTCACAGGCCAACATATATCAAAAAGCCTTTAATCCATTTAGTGCAAAAAGCCACGTCAGCAATTGTGTGAGTAATGAAAAAAGGGGCCCGTAACGCTTGTTGAGTTAGTAAAACAAAAGAAATTAAACATGAGCGATGCAGATCTCCGACAGCCTGGCTGGTCCTGCTGTCAGGTCTCACTTCTGTCCGAACCGATCCATCATCGACTCACAATATCCTCATCCGTCCTCCACCATGAGCCTCCGTAAGCCTTTATTTATCTTCCCTCGGATCTGTTATTAAATGGATAGAAACGAGGTGAGTGAATTAATAACGATGATAATGGGGGAATGAGCTAAAGCGTTATTGATGACTCAATCAAGGCCGGCCAACCTCCAGCCAGCGTCCCTGTTTCGTAATTAGTTGCTGGTTTGTAAAATTGCATTTATCCTCTTCCAAATACGCCGAATGGTTGACAGGTAATATGTTAAACTCCCCTGTTATTTATTTGCCACAGAGTTCATTTTGCTTTGATGATGCATAAAGCAGGCCTTCTGCTCGGTTTTTAATAGAATATTTTCTTCTTCCTCAGGTTTTTGTCCTCACCATTTTCTCATTTCCTTTGAAAAGCCCAGGGAAGCTGGGTATTTGTAGCACGACTTCAGTCGGCAAAGACTCACAGGTCTTCACCTCAGCTCTTGAGCACAAAACCAGTGTCCTTGGTTCTGCTAGAGTGGGCAGCACAAGCCAAAGTGAGATGTCTTCATGTTCTCTTCAAATTGTACATGAAAAAGGGAGGTGGATTCTGACCCTGAATATGCCCTTTGGATAGGATTATATTATTAGTGAACATTGGATTAATACATGATGTCAGTTGAATGTATTCAATAAACATTCATACATCTTTTTGTGCACTTAACAGATGAACCCATAAAACACTACTCATGACTTCCATTCTGAGGTTTAGTCTACCATCTGACGTAATAATTGGGAGTCTGAATGTATTTCAGCAGGGTTTTTTCTAGGGGTGAAAAAACCCTATTTCTCGTTTTTTTAATCAATATATTTGCTTCATTTAAATCTATGCGGAGGTAGAAGGTAGTTACAGCTTTTATTGTTTAGTCTGAGTAACGTAGCGTCATATCCATTCCGCATCCGTCAACCAAAACAAACCGCAGCTGGCCGAAACGACAAAGCAAAAAGCGGCGAAGGGTCGGCCTGGATACGACCTGCGCTCGCACATTTTAAATCCAAAGTGGTGAACACTACATACAGTAAAGTATGGGAACACTTTGGGGTTCACACATTGCCAGGGAAAGCAGAGCTAGACATCACGGTTAAAGCTGCATGCTAACTCTGTCACAGACAGGAAACCTTATCGTATCGTAACTTGCGGTCAAGCCAGCTGTCATTCGCATCTCTGTGGTCAAAAAGGCCGACGCTACAACTGTAGCCAAATATTTTTTGGGCCTGGAAATGAATGACCTATCAGTCATGTTTAGTCCACACACACACACACACACACACACACACACACACACACACACACACACACACACACACACACACACACACACACACACACACACACACCGTTCTGACACAGCCCATGTTTGGACAGGTGTGCGAGGGTACACATAGGTGTATTTGTGCGAGTGTGTGTTTGCCTTCTCTATTGGCCTGCAAAATAGAGAGGCCTTTTAACACGCTGGCTCAGGGAGCGTCTCATCAGTTTGCACAGTATCTTTACAAACTTTTCTCTCTTCTTTGATGATATCTTTATTATGGGGCTCACCTATTTGTCTTTCACGGTGAGCTAGGTCATCAGGTTAGAAGGTTAAAGTCAACCTTAAAGCAGTGTTGAACTTTGGTGGAACCTGGCGCTGTATAGCTCCATGGCTATATGACAAGCTGCTACTGTGTATGATTTTTCACAATGTCTCTCCATTCACCATTATTGCATGAGGAAACACATCTAAAAAAAAAAAAAACATATGGCACATTTGCCTATGCACTGTAGTAAACGTTTTTCCCTTTGCATACTGGTTTTTGTCTGATCTCTATCAGGGGCCATGTCAAACTCCCACAGGTGGGAGCAGTAGTACTCAGATGTGCTTTATTTGCATTCATTAATTTCCTCATTGGGTGACTTTGAAAGGAAAGAACGCTTTGTGCTTTGAGAGAGATTGAAGTGGATTATGGGCACCACTGGCAAAGACAAGGTTTGGACTTAAATATACAGTATACCAGCCAGTTTGCTACACAAGCCAAATCTGCCAGACTCTGTTAGTACTTTGTGCTCTCCAGCAGCTTTCACTGCTTGTCATCCTTGTATTATTTCAGTTTTTGTCACCTGATCCCTGTGAGACATGACTGACAGTTTTGGATGTTTTTACCACTTTCACTGTAGGCACAAAGTGTGTATTGCTGCTATTAAGCAATGCAGAAGGAACAGAGCTATCATGAATTACAATATGTGTCACATTTCTGAGACACATACTGAAAGTGCTGTTGTTGGTTGGGTGTGTATATACAATAGTGAGTTATCTAAATTGCTTCAGCATATTAATGTAACCACAGCCTTTATCGTCACACAAGGCCTTTATTTCCCCTTAGTGTGCAGGTAGTCCATCTAAATTCAGCAGTCTTTTATTTCCCTGTCAGCAGACACTTGTCCAGGAGGTTAGGGAGTGTTGCCTCAACCCAAATACCAGATGCTGACCCTGACTCTGCTTCTCGTCCCCTGGTTTGTGTTGCACAACTTCCTCCCGCTGCTAGTGCCCTGCAGCCTACAGCGTGTCGTGAACAGCCCCGGTGTTACAGCTACCAGACACACACGTACACACACACAAACTCATATCTCGCTGCCTGCTGTTTTAAACACTCCACTGCAGCTGTAGGAGCTTGTCCAGAGAGGGGAAGCAGCAAGTGTGTGCTGCTTTGAAGTGGTTCTAAAACTTTTTTGTTATTGACCCCTTTAGAAGAAGAAATATTTTATTATACAAAAATACCTTTTCAGTTATAATAAAATGCCTCTTGTTGCTTTGTTGAGGAAAGGAAAATGTGGTTTCTGTTTTCATTTCATGTCAAGGACAATGCGCTATATTCTACATTTTTTGGTAAGATGACTTTTGCCATGTCTCGTGGACAGCTGTTCTTCAATATTCGCTCCAGCTAGGTTTCTAGGTAAAAAATCACTCTCAATCAGAAAAGCATAAGACAACAAAGAAGGGCCTAAATATCAGAGTGTCTGTCCTGTGGCAGGATCAGAATGCCCTCTATTAGGCCCTACAGAAAGGGCGTCGTCACACCTGATTGGCCAAGAGGGGAAATACACCAAGCTGCTCTCAATTCTTAATTAGGAGTGAGTCCCCCACCCTGAGCAACAGGTGATCTGAATTACCTCCAATCAACTCAGGGCAATTGTGACAGCAGCTCTATTCGAAACCGGCAACTACAGACTACTGACGAATGTGTTCGTCAGTAGTCAGTAGTTTTGCGACAAACAAGCAGGGTAAATATTTTTTTTTAGGACAATGTACATTTTTCTGAGCATTTGCACTATGAATAAATGCATCAAGCAATCACGTTGTGAGTTGCGCCTATATTTATGTAGTCCGAACCAAGAAGGCAAACTTTATTATACCTTTCAATCTGACAAAGGCAGCACAGACCAGATCTACACCTTCCCTTCTTACCTATCACAATAAAAGGCGAATGTTTCACATTTTCATGTCGCTTAAAATCGTCACGCCCCCAGTGTGTAAAGGCCTTAAACTAATGTTTCAAAGGGTCATTGTCTCAACAAGTATCTCTCTGCCCCGTCAGAGGCAGCTCTTTCCATCGCCTCTTCCCCCATGTGCTCTGTAGTTGGTCTGTGAGCGTGACTGGCCGGTTGGCGAGAGAGCTACGCCCGCAGGCGCTTGGAGAGCTTTTCAACTCCAAAAAGGCAGATAACCACAGCTTCCTGTTAATTTTATAATGGACATTTGTGTGATATTTAAACAAATAAAGAGGGAAATAAAAGCCTTTTGTCTATGAGAGCGGTCGTAGAGAGCTCCAGCCAGCTCAGAGCGGTGTCTGCGAGCGGGACTGGCCAGCTAGCGACCGTCACCCGAGTTTGTGGAGCTTCTCAAATCTGAAAACGTTGGAGCTAAATTTCGAATTTCCATTCATTTTCGTAAAACTGCCAATATTCAAAATCTACACTGTTTATTTCTCGCCTCAAAAATTCTCAGAAGTGAATTTAGTGATGAAATAGCTACGAAAAATATAAAAAAACTTGCCGTTTTGGCCACAGCTGTGATGACCATAGCCTGTACCTGTGTCCCAGCACTTTGCATTGTGGGACACAGGCAGACTGGTCCGATGCACTCTGGAATGTTTTTCAGAATCAGTCAGCTGTAGATTTTGTTTTTCTGATTGCATCTGTCTGAATGAACACCATTGCTATCGTGAAAGCACAATCAAAACACTAGTTTCCTATCACATTTGATGCGGGGGGTATGCCACACACTTTGAGAACTACTGCATTAGAATATGTGTGGTATACTTCATATACATGTGTGGATGAGGGTGTGTGTACGATGAAACACACTTTTTACCACAGTATTTACTGTGTTAGTTTAATGGGTGTGTTTGTAAGCGTGTCTTTGTGTTCATCCGGTGCAGATCTGCCCGTCCGTGTCTTTCCATCCTGCCCATTTGGTGCCTTTTTCATCAAGCACAACAACCAAATGTTTTGTCTCGGTCCGGCTGTGCCACTCCCTTATTCCGAGAGATTTCAGTTTACCCCTTCCTTGTTATTCTCTTTTTGTTCTCTGTCTGTGTGTGTTTGTCTGGGCGTGGCACGCCATCTCACTCATCCACTCATCAAGCAGTATGTCTACCTCGGCTCTACACTCCAGTCTTTGCCAGATCGTTCAGTTTGCCAGTGTGGTACTAGTGCTCGGCTAGTCTCTTGGTTCAGACAGTTTAGGTCTTGTGTTTCCCTGAACTCTGAATAATTTGCATTTACCTGTGCCTCTGGTCTGTTCTCCACCTGCCAGCACTCAGTCTGCTTCCCAGCTGCCATGTTTACCCAAACCCACGTATCTCCAAAATGGCAGCTTTTTCTGAATCTTTTTAAACGTTTCAACAGATAAAGGCTCGTAGCATTAACCTGTCCACTAACATATAATCCGCTAAAGTTCAAATCTTCACAACAACAGCGAGAGACAGCTTTCTAGAGAAACACTGTGTTGCCCACGGATGTGTTGGAAACGCTACATCCTTTCGAAAAACTTTTGTCAGGATGCTGTTTGAATCCGTGCGTGACAGTGTGAGTGGAATGAGAGTGCTTATCTGTTTTTATGCCAGCGCTACACTTTATGCTTTATTTAGATACCTGGGTTTTTCTGGTGTGGAGCTGATGACACTGTGTGGTATCTTACCTCCCACGCCTGCCCTGCCCTGACTCACACAAGAGCTGCTAACAGATAAGCTGTGGGAGAGCGACGGAGATATTTTTCACTGGCTCCACTTAGCCAGGCTGACACATTTAACCACAGACGGCAGTTCCGCCGCGGAGATGAGTGCATTACTGTAAATATCACAAGGTCAACTTTGCTGGGAAGGTTATGTGAGTACAAAGAGTTTGGAGGAGATTGCTCAGCTGGTCACTTTCCTGTACACTTGAATTTGACTTGGTTTTTGTTGGTCTATCCAAAACCAAAATAGTTTCCACTCGTTACATGCATACAGTCTCTTTTCAAAATGAACTTCCAACATAGGTTTACTTAGTTTTTTAGGTCTACTTGAGGAACAAAAGCACTTAGCTAGGTTTAGGAAAGGATTGTGGTATGGGTAAAATATGGCGTTTACCCAGATACAGGAACCTTTTGAGGAACTCATTAAGTTTCGACCACAGGGAAATTAAGTTCATTTTACCCCCAACAATGTCCCTGTCTGAGGGTAGTACTTTCAGAAAATACAGGACCTTTCGGGGTGGAGTTTGCAGGGATGACTGTTGCTGATTGGTGAAACACACACACACACAGCACTGCTGCTTCAACTCGTGTACCACTTCATTCATAAAACAAGGCAGTACTCAAGTATTGATTTAGGATGAGGGGAGAGCATTTCTCTTTGCTTGATGACATTAAAAGTACAATTAACAGATGATTTACTGTGGAGACGGATGCTCTTGGTTTCATTACATCCATGAAATGGACGGCCACACTGAACTGCAGGCTGCAGAGTGTGTTTACCCCCGCGACCACCAGCAGCCACGTCCATGTCATGCTGCTCTTTCATATGTCAGCGGACTAATTTGCCTAATCTTCAAGGCTGTGGAAATGCAGACAACAATGGGCTGAAGGGACTAAAAATTACCAAGAACTTCTTGGTGGAAACCCCGCTATAGTCACTGGTACTATTCGTGAAATTATTTGTCATTTCCCGTATGTCACAAGGGTTAGTGAGAAAATCTTGTGATTTCGGTGAAAACACCCTTAAAAAAATGAATTAGTCTGATTTTGAGGCATGTAGTATACAGAGCTACTTCAGAATTACACCGCACCGTTGATCATCAAAAAACAATTGTCAGTAATAAAAATGCAATTGTGAGTTTCCTACACGTGGCTGCACAGAGCAAATTACCAGTACAAAGACATTTTTGTGTCCGTGTTCTCATTACATAACATGTAAGATGATCAACCAACCAATCATCCAAAACCTGGACATGCTCCTTAAGTATAGATTTTCCAATGTTTAGAGCATTAGCTAATGGACATAACTCTAAACTGCATCAATTTACATTCCAATACCAAATCCTCAGCTGATTGAGCGCCAGCATCCAAAACAATGGCACGGACCACCTCCAATAAAAGGCTCAGTTTCAACCAGTGGGAACAGGGAGACTGAAAAACATATCTCCTCCTCCCACTGCTGCTTAATTCCTCCCCACCACACACACACACACACACACACACCCTCTGCCTTCTCTTTAGTAGAGTCCGACAGCTCTCAGGGAGGAAGGGATTTTGTTCTGCTCTTTCCAGATGACCTCCTCTAAACTTGGGTCCCGGGCTTAGCACACAGGAGGAACACAAGAGGGGAACAGTGTTGCAAAT
This sequence comes from Sebastiscus albofasciatus, assembly GCA_916701655.1. Lineage (NCBI taxonomy): Eukaryota > Metazoa > Chordata > Actinopteri > Perciformes > Sebastidae > Sebastiscus > Sebastiscus albofasciatus. The sequence goes on from CAKAOI010047831.1 coordinate 19,561, forward strand.
TTGTCGCCCAGAGTGTTAAAATTCCCCCAGGAATGTTAATCTGGCCAGTCCTCCCAGCACACACTTCAATAATCCTCAACCCCATCGCTTAAGATGGATTTGGTTGTCCACCACTACTGCTACTTGGAGAGACCATACACTTCTCTCTTAGCCCAAAGCTGCCAGCTCTCCAAACTAAAACACCAACATATTATTGCAGATTTCAATAGTCACGTCTGTGATTAAATTACTTATCAGAAAAAAAAAAAAGTAAAAGAATAAATGTGGTGATTTCTGGTCCTGGAGAGCTGCTTTCTGCAGAACATTTAATTACTTCCCATTCAAGCTGCTTTTGATGGATGATCAATCTCATTGAAAGAGTTTCATTGCAAATGGGTCAGTCCGAAATGAGATATTCAGCATGGGGAAAAGTGTAACTGCCATTAAACTCTTTTAAAAGTAAACACATGGAGAGAACATTTAACTGCGATCCTTGTGGTTATAACATTAAGTAGTGTTTCAACCATAGACTGTATATAAAAAGTGGTTATTATTAACTTGCATGAACTGAAAACACACTGTGAAAGGTTTAAAGTTGTAAGACGAAAACATGGACAACTCCCAGACCGGACAACGTCGTGGTCAATCACAAGATAGCCACGCCATAAAGCATCCCCTGCTTTATGGTCTATTTGACTCTAAATGGGACCATAATTCACTAAATGAACATCATGCTGTATTGAACAAGACTTGAAACTAGTGATTGAGACCATAAACTCATGTTTACAATGTTTACTGAGGTAATAAATCAAGTGAGAAGTAGGGTAATTTTCTCATAGACTTCTACACAATCAGACTTCTTTTAGCAACCAGAGGAGTCGCCCCCTGCTGGCTGTTAGAAAGAATACATGTTTGAGGCACTTCAGCATTGGCTTCACTTCTCCGTAGGTTGCCAACTGGTTTCAACTAATTTTACAGTGAAATAATTCAGGAAAAAATACAGGTAATACAAGTAGCATTTTATTGAAGTTTCTTGATTCAACCAACTTACAAGAAAAACAAAAATGCTATTTATTTCTATCTTTTTTTAAAAAAAAGATTATACCCCCCCACAACTATTTTTACAATACTGTGTGATTGTTTCAGGATAAAGTCTTTCAATGGAATTTATTTGTCCAGTTACTTATCTAATTCACTAATAAGCTATTTGTTAAAGCAACCAACTGTAAGTTGTTTGACATTTTACCAAGTCAAACTGCCATTTATCCCTACACAAACATGTCTGTTTAACTATGTACTTACTGTGCGTGCGTCTGTGGGCTTAAATAGGAAGCACTGTCTGCTGGTGCATCGAGCACTATATACAAGATAAACAAGATAAACTTGGGGCTACTGTTTATTTCTTTCCGATGCTCGGCTATGTGGATATTTCTTTGGAAGGGTGTGTATCCAGTGTGTGTGTCAATACCGACTGTATGCGTGCTTCCCTAGAAAAATGAGGCAATGTTTACTTACAGAATGATTTCCTCTGGTTTGAATGTCTTTTTCTTCCTCCATGTTTCCATTCTCGCCATCTCATGGAGAGAGAAACAGGAGGCAACTCGGGGCTTTTTAACTTCTTGACCTTCAGACATGATTGAATCTGTTCTGCTGCCAAGCCAGACAAAAGGCTTCTGAAAGCAAAGAGTCAGCTCATGACTTGGCCTTCATGTAGTCATGGACAGAGGGAGAGAGAGAGAGAGTGAGAGAGAGGGGGGGGGGAATTGGAGAAAGAGCAATCATGTCATGCACAACATTTATTTATTCAAACTGTCCATCTGCTGTGTGGCTTAAGCTTGGCCGGCATACAGCACACACACACAGGCTTTTGTCTTACACATTCACATTCACATTCACATGCACAGACACATTTTCCTAAGGCCTAGGGCACCAAAGGTTGGATGAGTCATGGCACATTATTGTTCTCAGTCAGCCAGGTCCCCCTTGATTTTTTTGATTTTTTTATTCGTTTCCACATTTTTGCAAAAAGGTAGTTGACAAATTATTACAGACCTAATTATGTGCACAAAAATGATGCAACAATTAATAGCCATCCATCCAGCAACTGTTCTGCAAAGTCACATAACATTGTGTGCCTGTATCGTTGTTTTTTAAATGTACATTTTTACATTTATACTGAAAATTAATATCGCAGTACTTAAAAGTTGAAGTGTTGAAGAGACATTTGTTAATATATGTGTATCAAAATGTTTTACAAGTAACTAATGTAAATCCTCAGTTTTTATCAAGTTAACCAACTTCAGATCGCTTTATTTTTCTACAGCTCTTCAAACATGATCCTTGCCTCATATTTCCTTGATCTGTGTTCCAATAATCAACAATTCTACAATCATTTGACTTGAAATAATTCCAAACTCAGACCTCCTATGTGTCGAACACCTCAGTTGGTAGAGTTTGGTTTAATTTACCGAAGGTTCAGTGATATGGAACGCTCTGCCATCTCAGAAAATAAAGTTGTCACTAGAACAATTTAAGAAAGCCATTAAAAGTTTGTTTTTATCTCCCCAATGTTTTCCTTGTGGATTATCTCTGTAAATTGCTTACTAATAATGAGTTTTTATTGATGATATATAATAATGTGAATCTTAATTTTATTGCACAACTTTGTCTATTTACATATATGCATGTCTGCTGGTGTGTAATCTTTTCTTTTCTCTCTCTCTTTACCATCTTTTTTAATAACTTATTCTCTTTTTAAAATTGATTAAGGGCTGCTCTGGAGAGTGCCCTGATTAAGCCCTTCTGAGGGTTTTTTGCACCTCTCCATCACATTTGTTGTTGTTTATGTATTATCAACTTGTACCTTTTTTATATATGTAAACAAATAAAATCTAAATGTTAAATTTAAATCAGTTGATACATTTCTGTACTCAGGTCTGAATGGGACTTACCTGATTAAATAAAGGTTTGAAAAAGACAGCGTGCCACACAGTGATGTCTGCCAGCCTACTGAAGAGGTGTTGTGACCTTTGAGTTTTAGCAACTTGAGT